>PVIU01013200.1:34794-57066 GCA_004026605.1 Ondatra zibethicus | reverse complement strand
CACACACACACTACACACACACATCACACACACACTACACACACACATCACACACACACTACACACACACACTACACACACACTACACACACAAATCACACACACACACTACACACACACACTACATATACACATCACACACACACACTACACACACAGACAATATTCAGTTTTTCTTTAACATTTTAGATAATTTATTTAATATATTTGTAATACAATAGTGCATGCCACAAAAAGATTTTTTATTATTTTTCCTGATAACTGTGTCATCTTTTGGATGAGTCAAGCATGGCGACTCCAAGTTATAATCTGCACGCAAAGGAGCATGGCCATCTGGTGTGGGATACATAGTGAAACCTTGCCTCATAAAAAACAAACAACAAGATACATTGAAATTTTAACAAACTTATTTAGAGCACTTAGGGACTCATGTGTAGTGCACCAGTTTGGACAGCAAGTGTCTCAGAACTTCATTAGCAGAGAGAGGCCATGGACAGGGAAGAAGGGAAGTACTTGTGGAAGCATGCCAAAGAAAGCATATTCCAGACACTAATGCAGGCAGACCTGAGTTAGCTTTGAACTGGTGAATGCTATTGGCAAAATCTCTAGTTGGTGGTTAGTGGCTTCTGGATGATGAAGCTTCAATTTTGATTAAGTTTCCATTTGGCTGTAATTTGCTTACATAGGGACCCAAGGCACTGGAACCATGTCAGCCTGCTAGGCTGCCAAATAAATGAATGAATGAATGAAACATCTTTAATGTGGACAAATAAATGACTAAAAAAAGAAAATTATATATATAACTGTCCATCCTCACTTCTTTTTAAATGGATAGAAATGAATCCTCTGCCGTCTGTGTATAAAAAGAAAACATCAGGTGTTCAAAGGACCCCTCTCTGGTGCATGTGCCTCCAACCTCCAGACTTTTGTCATAGAAAATCCTGTGTGCCTTTGAAATCTCTTTGTATGTATGTATACTTGATTTGAGCAGTCAGAAAAATTTTTTGAGATCTCCCTTCTTGTTTCCCTGATGTGTCCATTCTCCCTGATGACCCTAATACACACCAAAGTTTATATCTGGATTTTTACTGTCCCTTGCTTGCTTGTTCTGACTTAGGTCTCTCTATTCCAACGTCTGGTTACCAGATGGAAAGGGAAAGTCATGGTGTTTAATACACATTCTCTAAACCAGTCTCTGTGCTTTCTCACGGTCTGAGTTGCAAGCCCTTGTGGATGATGGTCTCTCATCTGGCCAGCCCCATGGGCATTGGGCTGACTCTTCAGAAAAGTCATTATATTCCAGAGCAATCCCCAATCGGCTGGGTGCTCTTGACTGTGAGTTCTCCCACCTGCGCCTTCCTTCCTCATGAAATCACCTTCTCTACCTTGAGGCATTGTTGTTTCACCAACTTTACACTTGAACTCGAAGAGATGGAGCTATCTCTGGCTCAGTTTGTGCCAGCACAACTCATCCTGTGCCCCTTCCCATGTGTCAATGTGTCTATATATCTACACACCAACTACTCTCCTTATGCTGCATTGGAATCTCTCTCTAGTCACTTCATTCTGGTTTCTCTCTTTTTGTTTTCCCAAAAAATTATTTAAAAAAAATCTTATTTAAGCACTTGAAAACCTTTTGCTAGCAATTTTCTTAGCAATTTCCTTTAATAAAGCCTCAATGCTAAGGTAGATAACTGCTAAAGTAGAAATAATACTCACAGTTGAAGAGAATCTCAGAAGGATGGGAAGATGGCAAGGCTTTTAGGAGACAAAATTTACAGGCATCAATGAAAGCACCAGAAAAAGGACTGGTGTGTCATCAAGCCGTTTCAAGTTGACAAGTCTGTCTAACTGAACCTAGGCTTTCTGTAGTAGGGATGGGAAGAGATTGGACCAAACAGTTTTGAGATTTTTTCAGCTCTAACTTTGTATGTGAATGTAGGAAAGTTTTAGTTTTTGGTAGGAAAAAATGTAGTCCTCAATGCAATTCCACATGGTAATCTCCAAGATTGTGGCTAAATTGCTCTATACTACAATAAGGATCTATGGAATGCAATTCTCATTATTCATAAATTGATCTTAAATAGAGAGATTGTCCTATATTACCAGGCCCAGCATCATCCTATGAATTCTAAACATCCCTCTCTCCACACATAAACACACACAGAGAACAAAAACAAACCAAAAACAAAGCAAAACCCCAAAGATGAAAAAGAATGGAAACAGGACTGACTGGAGAACTGAGAGAGAAAAAAAGAATGCTTTTACAACCTTTGACTTTGGAGCCCCTGATGAGAATTACAGCGTAGACAGTGTGTTGATTATAATCTGTTAGAGTTCTGAAGATAATCCAAGCACACCGTGCATAATTGCTTACACACAGAACTGTGAGATAATAGATTTACTTTGCTGTGAGTTCCTAAGCTGACTGTAGCAGCACTGGAAAAATAACCCACCCTTTAAAATCATGGCCATGCAGTCAGTCACAGTGTCCTATATCATTCTGCAGCCAGCAGGGAACAACCCCAACATGTTCGGAAAACAGTTCACATAAAACTACTAAAGCATCTCAGGTGGCAAACTTGGAGATACGGATTTTAAGTCATTTGGAAGAAATGGTTTGACATATAAGAATGAGGGCAAAAGAGAATGCCCTTAGGAGCATCCATCTGAAGATCACAGAGAAGAAATGCCAGATTTGGGGACCAGAAAAATAAAGGTAACCAGAGAGATTGGTCTATAAAGTAGTCATACAAGATGGCTTCCATTATTTTAGTGGAAGAGGGAGCACTAGTGCTATGGAATGGGTTTACTACCAGCTAGAGGAGGTCTGCAGCAGTCTTCCCAGGAAGAGATCTAGAGCATTCATTTTAGATAAGGACGTTGCTCGTTGGTATTTAGAGCAGTATGATTCTAAGGATAAATATGACAACTGATGCTTCTCCCAACCTATGTGGAGACTCAGAACCAATAAGCTTTGATTATTATTATATTTTTTTTCCTGAAAGGTGATTGTGCTCCAGTGTTATGAACTGGCACATGGCATGTGGCAAACGAACAAACAAACATCAAACAAACCTTGATTGAGGGATATTAATTTAATCCAGGACAAAGAGGAGAGTTTGGAGAGCTCCTATCATGATAAGGAGCAGGGTGAGCTTCTAGCTGAATTTGGAGTTTTAACCTTGGGGAAGAGTGGATGATTATTGGGAACAGAAAGAGGAGAGGAGAGAACTCACCCTCCTGACTGTATCACTTCCCCACATAGATCAGCAAGTTCAGTCTTGTTGACTTTAAAACAGAGACCACTTACGATGTTCATCTCTTGAGAACAGAAGTTAGAATTCAGAAGTTCTCACAGCTTACCAAAGACTATGCAGCAGGTTGGAAGCACATCATAGATGTGGAAATTTTTCATATTCCCTTCCTTTCTGTTGGAGACCAGGTGTCTGGAAAGAGCTATGGCATTAAGAAGAACTTCTGATTTCGGATCCCATTCCCTTTCTACACTGTCTTACCCCTTTAAACCGTGTTTATTTTAGATGTAAGCTCTCTGTATGTACAGTCATCTCTGTATGCACCAATCATTTTACTCCTGTGGCAGTTCTCATGGGGTGACCATTTTATTCCCATTGTAGGGATAAGGGACCTGGGCTTTAGGGTATATATGAAAGCTAAGTCCCTATACACTATGAATCAGAGTTAGCAACCTTATATTCACTTTAAGATTTCCACATCAGTGATATCATAGCCACATTGATTCTCTTCTTACTTCAGTGGTTTTAACATGTCTTCATGTACTGGCTTACCAGAATGTGACCTAAAGCATCAATGTGTCTGTTTCCTACTTTTCACCATCAGAAGCAAGGACTATTCAGTCAATATTTTGCACTTACCTCAGTCAGAAGCCTCCGGACTTCTTACTCACAGAGATCACCTGCTTTAGAAAGAGAAGTTAAGGTGCGGGGTGTTAGTGTGTCTTTACCTGAACTTCTTCAAGACATGGAGTTGGTGAAGTCTACTGATACCTCAAGAAGACTTATAGCTTGTATCAAAAAGTTGAAGAGGTTAATTTGTGTGTGAAGATAAAGGATGCCCTGGGGAAATATGAAACAGTGAGAAAAGAAGACAAGAAGTAATAGATGCCTTAGACTAGAGAGAAAAGAAAATGGAGACAAGAATGAAGGATAAAGAATGGAGAGAAAACAGAAAGAAATGAGAGGGAAATATGAAGGTTATAATACAGGCATAGATTGTGCAAGAATATGGGAGCAACCTAACATTTTCTGTTTGGATTTATAGCTTGCACCACAAGATAAAGCCCATACCTGGCACCATTATTAGGGCCAAAACACTGTGGTTAGATAGATCACAGACTCTGAGGGAGAACATATTATTATTATTATGTTAAATGAGTATTGTATTAAACTCACTCTTCATGACATAAAACTATACCCATAGATTATTGCATCTCTTCACCATCATCAATGTAGATCCTTTTTTCAAGTTTTTTTTATTGAAAATGGTTTTTCCCAACCCTGAGATTCCATATTACACCTGTAAGAATGGCCAAGATCAAAAACACTGATGACAACTTATGCTGGAGAGGTTGTGGGGAAAAGGGAACACTTCTGCATTGCTGATGGGAATGCAAGCTGGTACAACCCTTATGGATGTCAGTGTGGCGATTTCTCAGAAAATTAGGAAACAACCTTCCTCAAACCCAGTAATATCACTTTTGGGTATATATCCAAAGGAAGCTCAATCATGCCACAAGGACATGTGCTCAACTATGTTCATAGCAGCTTTGTTTGTCATAGCCAGAAACTGGAAACAACCTAAATGCCCCTGGATTGAAGAATGCATAAAAATAAATGTGGTACATTTAAACAATGGAGTACTACACAGCAGAAAAAGTAACGACAGCTTGAATTTTGCAGGAAAATGGATGGAACTAGAAAGCATTATTTTGAGTGAGGTAACCCAGACACAGAAAGACAACTATCAAATGTACCTACTCATAGGTGGTTTTTAAACATAAAGCAAAGAAAACCAGCCTACAAACCACAATCGCAGAGAACTTAGACAACAATACGGACACTAAGAGAGACTTACATAGATCTAATCTACATGGGAAGTAGAAAGTATAAAAAGACAAGATCTCCTGAGTAAATTGGGAGCATAGGGACCTTGGGGGAGGGTTGAAGGAGGGAGGGGAGTGGCAGGGAGGGGAGCAGAGAAAAATGTAAAGCTCAATAAATATCATGGGAAAAAACAAATAAACAAAAAAAAGAAAATGGTTTTTCCTTATACAATGTGATTTGATTATGGTTTCCTCGCCACTTACTCCTCTTAGATCCTCCCTACATTTCCTCCCATCTGAATCTACAACCTTTATGTCTCTCCTAAGAAAACAAACAGGTATTTAAGGATCCCTTGTGCAGTAGATGCTGATTAACACAGAGATCCACTCCTGGTCAACATGTAGAAGATAAGAGACTCCAGAGTAATAAGCAAAATATGGGGCACCTGTATCACCCATCCTGCTTCCAAGGGTCAGGAATCATCTTGGAAGAGGTGCAGAAAGATTGCAAGAACAACATACAAGAACTGCGCAAGCACCATGCTGATAAAATTACAGAATGAAGGGGGGGGGAGTTGAGCACAAAGTGCTACTCTAAACTGAGAAAGCACTGTCACTGGATAGCTACTGGGAGAGGCAGGGTCAGTTTCCCTTAAGGGCGTGGCCCCTGGTAGGTTGTTTGTGCTCCATGGAATCATTCCATATCCAGGAATATTTGTGTAGCACAAATTAGACTCCACAGGGGGAAAGGAAGAGGACAGGAAGTTGGGTGGTTAGAGAGATGAAAGCAGATCTTGGAGGAAGTGGAGGAATGAATGTGATCAAAATAAGTTATATAGGATGCTTTCAAATTTAGTAAATACACTGTTTTATAGGAGAACTAATAAAAATGAGCAAATAAAAAAGAGAAATGAAAGAATGCTCTCTAGGATCGTCTGCACATTGCCCTATTTCTATTTATCAGACAATTTGTTAGCTAGAACACACCTAAAAATTAAAGGTTGCTTCTACCTGACTTTCAGATACCCCCTTTTTTATGCCAAATTTTGCAGAATGAAGGTGTAACTATGCAAGTATGCATATCTGCTATTTCCTTTTATCCCTGTGTCTGAGCTGTTCTACCCTCGTCTTCAGAAAGTCTGATGGAATAGGCAGAGGGAAAAAAGGAGGCTAAGGGAAGGTTAGAGGGTTCCATTTGTCACTCTGTTAGTAAGGGCGGGAGGTACGGCAGCAGTGCCTGGGGAATAAAGCGCTCCAATAATATCCAGGACAACAATGGCCACATCTGGCCTTTGAAAATGACAAAGAATCAAATACTCCACAGGATTGTAATACAGCGAATCAGAGGTAATATCTAATACTCCACAGGATTGTAATACCTGCAATTTAAGTGATGAGCACTAATTTCATGCATCTCTCCTTGCATATAAGCACAGGAACTAACACATGAGCAGTTATTTCTCTAAACACTACCTTTCTCTGATTCCCAAAGCTCCCTACAAAAGCAGTTCACCAGGGTTATGGTAGCAGCCTCAATTGTGAGATGGAGGCTCCCTCTACTGGGCCAATGCTTTGTTGCAGTAGGTATGAGTTCCTAACTCACTCTGGATCGCTAATTCCTTGTGACTAATGTTTGATTATGGCTAATGAAATAAGTGCTAGAGATAATACCTAATTAACACACACATACATACAGTCACACAGTCCACTGTCTCGCACACATATACACACAGTCAAACTCACTTTGTGGCATTCACAACACACAACCACGCACACGTAGTCATTCACACACAGCTATTGACACATGGCCAAGTCTTCCCTGAAAGTTCACATGCAGTGATCTACTAAGAATGGCAAGGACTTTGACAGTTTAAAGTTCTTACTATTCTTTTGGAGGACCCAGGTTTGAATCCCAGCACCTACATAGAGGTTCACCACCACCTGTAATTCCATTCCTAGAGAATTTGACGCCCTCTTCTGGCCTCTGAAGGCACTGCATGCACATGGAGTACAAACATATATGCAGGCACCAAACCCATTCACATTAAAATTAAAAAAAAAAACCCACAGTGGCAGCATTTGTCTTTTATTTCCTATGAGCTTAATCAATGCATATGCGAAGAATCATTTGGTTATTTCTGTAACTAAACTAAAAATTAAGGCTTGATTTTCACACCACTCTTCTCCAGTTATTAATGGAAAAGCTGATTATTTTACATCAAATTTATATTGCTTTAGTTTACTTAATTAACTTCTCAGAATCTTGGATTCTTGATGCCAGAAAACAAGGTTTCCTAGGCTTGTAGGAATGAATGTTCGAAATGTCTGTAAATCACATAATTATTTCTAGCACAACTCTGTGTAATTCTTTAGCAAGTGAATAAATGATAATTTTGTCTTTGTCACTGACCTTCCTTAGTGGCCAGGTCAATGGATTTAAATGGAAGCATGAGACTTGCAGTAACTAAAACAGGAAGAGCTGAATTATTTTAATTGAAGCATTCTCTTGATATTAATAAATATGTGCACAGCCTGTTTTTTAATGCAGTACCATATTGGAGGATAGGCACAAGTGTGAATATGATGTTATTGCCTTTCCATCCCTGAAGGCATATGGAGGGCAGAAAGTGTGCCTCTTCCTCTGTCCCTGCTCTTTGGCACTCATACTCGTAATGTTTTCCCAGTAGGCACATACTCAAACAACCCTTAGTGCTCATCTTCTTCATTCATTCATCTGCAAAGCGTAAGATGCACCTGCTCTAGGCCAGGACATCTGTTACCAAGCGCATGCTTCTTTCCCCACCTGTTTTCTCTTACCCACAATTCTATCAATGTATTTTGGTGGCACTTCTTTGTCAATGGTTATATTTTTGTGTTGGGAACTCCAAAACAAGAGTGGTGAAGCAAATGTCTTATTTCATGCTATCACCAAGGTCAATAGTTCTAATTTTGAACAATCGCACCTTTCATAATCCATGACAAAGACCAAGGAATCTATACCACCAGAGAGAGAAATAAAATGACGCACTCCACTCAATTAAACCTAGAGAATAATATCCATCCTCTTAATTTCTGTACTACACAACTAAGTACAGGTGAAAGAGAAAGGAGTCTCCGGATCAGTGTGCTGTCCCCTGGACTCATTAATTTGTAATAACAGTAGAAACCCAAAGGATACTGTCCAAGTCTGATGCACATTCCATTTCTAGGAACTTCTTTTAAGTATAAGCTACCGAAAAGGAATGTATTCTAGATTAATCTGATAGAAAGAAAGTAGCAAATGTGACTATCACACACCAGGCATTTTTCCCCCACGGAAGTCTTCACCTAGTGGAATATCTCCCCTTTCCTTAGCGATTCAAACATGAGGATTTATACCACGGTTCCCCAGACTGTGGCAAAATGTTTACATCCTACATTTCATCTTGCTTGAGTTGAATTTTTGCCCTTGTTAACTTAAATGTCTATAGAAATTTCAGTTTAAGTGCCAGCATGTGGCTTGGACTATGCACCCAATAAGGGCTACAGTGGCTGTTCTTGACCTCCAGAGGCATGCTCAGCACTACTGCAATTGCCTACCGTGACAGGCACGCAATCCATATTTGTTGAATTCAAACTGAGAATCTTGAAATATTTTATTTCTGAAATACTATTGTGATCATAGTAATAGCTAGACTCTGAACTAAATGAATGAAAGTCTCTAGTTTTCAATAGATTTTGAATCTACACAGTGTCCCAAAGTGTGGTTTAAATTGTCAGCAGTGAGAGTGAGGTTGCATGGATTGCACCATCCTAGTGATTTTCTGTCATTTTGTTCCAAAGGGCTTTCTTCCTCCTTGTGGTGTTTTTGAGTGTTGATACTTGTTTTTCTTAGTCACATGCAATTGAGTCAGACATCCTCTGCCACAGTTAGAATTTCAGTGTCGATGTGCTTTATCTATGGACTCTGGCGAAGAGAGAAGCGAGTCAAGCCCGTAGTCACTCCCAATATCCATCTGCGTCTTCAGCGAGCTGTACTTCACAGATTGACTATGTGTCTGTTCTGATGCATCTGCCTAGTAACCTTGCCTGCCTGAAAGCAATTTTGTTTTCTTACATCTTAGCAATGCATGGAAGTCACAAGTGTCCTTCCACTTCTCTCTTGCCATAGAAAAAATAATCGTTGGGACGAGAAGGGTCAGGGAATGGTCTATGCACTCTGCAGGATAATCTGCTATGATAAATCATAAATTAGTCCAGAGGCTAGACAGTGCTGACAATCACCTCAAAAGTCCACAACAAGATCCACAGCTCTGCCAAGAACCAAGGCCACAGTAATAAGTTGGGATGGGTGCAGGGGGCATCCATACAGGAAGAACAGAGTATGACATGTTCTTTCAGACCAATGAATAAAGCTGGGACACAAACACCATATTTAGAAGATGGCAACTCAGAGTCATTTTCTGTTTGCTTTGATACTTATGTCTTTCCACTGACAAGCCAAATTCTTTCTTCAGACCTCATGGGACTTGCTTACTTAGTACTCATTTCCCGCTCTCAACCACTTTCTCCTCTCCCTGTCTTCTTGTTTCCACCCTACTACTTCTTTCATTATCCTCTTTTTTCCACCCTCCACTATCTTCTCCCAATTTCTCTCACCTGCCTCTTCCTCTTTCCCCGCCAGTTCCTCCTCCTTCTCCTCTTCTTCTCTGCCCCCTTCTCCTCTACCTGGTTTAGTTGGTGAGAATTTTGTTCCCATTATAGCTTCTTTTCCATCATACAGGAAAAAAGAAAAGAACACTCTTAAGAGGGTTTTGATGGTTGACCCATTAGCTATAAAATCCATTAGAATGATAAGCAAATATTTTGAAAAATGAGGAGAAAAATAACTCAGAATTGTACATTTATAGCCCCTAATCCCACAGAAATCTATGACTGCCCAAGACATTTACACACTGAAAATCATATAGCCCATTTGTTGGTGATGGGGATAGAGTCAGGGAGTTTTATCTATAATCCATTTCTCCCAAACTGAAAAAAACCATGGAAATTTAAATCTGAGACTAAGAGGGAGATGCCCTATCTAACTGTGTAGATGCTGTGTGAAAGGTCTTATCTAAGATGATTTAATAAGACACTGATTTGAAAAGAGACTGTGAGTTGACCCCTGAGAAATGGTGACATGAGAAGTTGGGAGGAGACAAAAGAAAGTAATCAAAGGAAGCTGTAAAGAATAGATAGAAAAATATAGTGATAGCATAACAGAAATATGATAATATAGAACAACATAAGGAAAAGACCAAGAGGAGAGCGGCAAAACAACTCTGCTGAAATCTGCTTAGAGCTAAAATAAAATGAGGATTAAAAAGTATTGAAGTTGGCAATGGGCTGGCCACTGGGGAATTTCAAAGAAAAACATGCCAATGGAATTAGGGGTGGGGTGCATGCCAAGCTGGACAGAAACAAATAATTCAAGGGCAGATATCTTTTATAATTCAAATGCAAAATGATATAAAGGAACATTTATAATACTGAATGGTAAGTGGGAGAGTGTGGGGCATTATTTACTTGTTATGAAGGTCATTACAAAGTTAGGAGCAAAGTTTAAGGACACTGCAGAATCTCGGGTGTGTGTCCATTTGCCTTGCTTGCTTTACTTGTTCAAATGTTGATGTCAAAAATACAAGAAAAAGAGAGCGAATAAAGATGTATAATTTGTTTCTGTGTATAATAATACATTGAATTATGTCTTCCAAAATTTAAGGAATGAAGATTGAGATATTTTGAAGAGGTGCAATTTTAGAAGGAGGAGGAATGATGCCGCTATATTAGCTAGAGGGAAGATAACATATGATTTCAAAAGAAAGGAAAATTCATGGATTAGGTAATACAAAGGTAGACAAGGGGACCTATCCTGTCTGGTTGCTTGTATTTTCCTTTTTTTGGAGAAAGCTGTTTGCAGTAGCAGTGCATTGTTCTGTGAAAGCAAATGCTGACATATCTAATATATGCTACGTGCTCCATAATAAATAAAAAATGTATTGAAATTTTCAATTAGCTATGGTATACGGCACTTAAGTTTTTGGGGGTTAGCATATTATCAAAGTATGTAACTCCAGATAGGGTAGTAAAACAAATGTAAAGGAATGCTTAGCAGCTACAACAGAAGGCACTGTTCTGGAACTTTAAAGAATATTTATCTTGGGCTCCATTATGGATTGTATTACAGTACTGTCAGGATCTCTCCTGATGGTGTTATCAAGTGCTGTAATAGGTGCTAATTGGATTAAACAAAATAAGAGCATGCAGTATCATTTATATGTATATCTTAAATATGTGAAAATATAGCAGAAAAATGGTATCTGAAAAAATTATCATGGTTTGATAATACTTGTTTTTAATTATACTACAGATAGAAGAGTATATATTTTTCATTTATACAATGAAGTTTGCGGCTAACATCAATTTACTACATATATATTCATATTGTTGCTTGTAACACAAATAATACAGATGTAATGTTATTTACTGATGTTTGATATGTTTGATCTGTATCTGAAAATTTTCAGGGGGCACAGGCATTATTAATACTATTCAATATTTTATCCTTTTCTGTGCATGGGTATTTTGTCTGCATGTATGTCTGTGCACTGCATGTGTGAAGTGCCTGAAGAGTCCAGAAGAAGCCATTGAATGGCGTGGAACTGGCACTACATAGGGTTGTGAGCTGGGTGCTGGGAACAGAACCCACGTCCTTTTGAAGAACAGCCAGTGCTTTTAACCACTGAGCCATCTCTCTAGCCCTATCCAGTATTTTTATTAACACTTTGAAGATAAGGCGTTGTAATGTCATTGAGGAACCAATTTCTCTATTCTACTTAAAATTGCATAGTAAAGAAAAGAAAATCTGCCAAGTTCTCGTATTTAATTTATACAGTGAAAATCATGTAATTTAATCAACCATTAATATATATGTATATACAAATTTTTATGACTCTAAGTGTTAGAGTATTCATCCAATGAAGTATTGCACAGTAATAGAAATATTGAAATGATAAATATATTTAATGCTATTTTATAAAGCTTAAATAACTAAAGTGAAGCAACTTACTAGTCAAATTTATTTGACACAACTCTATTTTTATAAAATAAGACAAATCACAAAATTAAGCTTAGAATAATGGCTGAGGATTTACTTTATAGGAAGCAATCAATAAGCACATAACATCTGGAAGAGAACATTTATATCCCACTCTACATTTTGTATCACTAAGTTGGCATCTTTTCCTAAATATCTTCATATGCTGTATGTGGTAGTTAGTAATGCCAAAGAAATAACCATTACATTGGTGCTCTAATTAAAGATCAGGCAATCTAGATGCTGATGCAGAATGCTCCTTTCAGTTTATAGTATATGCCATTGTGCGCCTAAGTATTATCACAGATTCCAGATTAAGCCATGGCATTGCTTTGAGATTTATATATATATATAAATATATATTTGGTTTTTCGAGACAGAGTTTCTCTGTAGCTTTGGAGCCTGTCCTGGAAGTAGCTCTTGTAGACCAGGCTGGCCTCGGACTCACAGTGATCCGCCTGCCTCTGCCTCCCGAGTGCTGGGATTAAAGGCATGCACCACCACCGCCCGGCGAGATTACTAGCTTTTTAAACTGTTTTTGAACACATGGATTTCTGGGTTCTCATAATTAAAAAGTCAGAAAAGCTTAAAGTGTAAATTAAGCGTTAAGCCAAACTGAACGCAGTTACTACGTTGTCTCTTAGAAATCCCAGTAACTCTGGTTTGTACCCAGGGATGCCAATGAAATGATAAGTGTTCATTTCTCAGCACTTCCTCACCTCCACCTCCAAAAGACTATTTCTCTAAAGTTTTATGAATTGCTGCGGAAATTCTTCTGGGAGAATCATGATAATTACCGCTGCTTGTGCAGAGTTACAAATCTACTACATCGATTTCAGCCAAAAGATACATGCCTCAAAAACTCATTTCTCTTCCATGTGAAGCCCGCATGCAATTATCCAGGCAGACAGGGTTTCTTTCCTAGGTGGGGAGTCAGACACCAAGAACAACACCTCAACTCTTGTAGACTTTCACTGTGCTTGCTGTTAAAAATGTAGGGGTGTCTCCCCTCAGAGGATACAATGGTTCTCACTCATCAGAAACATACATAGCCACTAGTACCAGGTATGTTACACTTTCAGAGTTGTATGTGTTCTTACAGCTTATTCTCAGAGTAGAAACATGTGGATTAAGAGTGTCGTGGATCAAATGCCAGATGTTCACATTTTTTGGATCACCATCAGTCCCATGAAGTTGAGGTTTAGATCCAGACATGGCTGTCACCTTTTTTTGAACTGTTATCATCTTCTGTATAGTTCCCTAAACTTCTGACTCCTATGTTGTTAACATAATGGTATCTCTAAAGTGAAGAGCTGATCACTGAACACATATATTCTCCCATAAAATCCCACCAGAAAATTTTCAAATGTTCTTTATTGCTGCTGAGAGAAAAGAAATATTTCTTTGCAAAGAATTTGAGAGCCCTGATGATTTAATGCTTTTTACATTCTGAAGCTCATATTTCAGTGTGCTCCTCCTCATAACCTGTGTCCCCATGCAATTCTCATGCAGCTTTATACTCTGAGTCTGTCCATTTGTTCCTGCTGCCTGGAGCATCCTGCTATGATTTTATTCTCATGAGGAAAATAATTATTTTTCTGCTGTCTTGAAACTCAAATTGGATCCCACCTTTTGTATTTTTCTTTGCAGGTAGACTTATCTAGCCCTCCTCCTGTAGAAAATGACATGAGATCCATGCATGAATGAATTAATGAATAGACAAACAGACCCACCTATAACTTCCAGGAATGAAATGTGCTCACAGAAAAAAAAACCCACAAATGGGTCGCTGAACGACTTTTCTCATCTAGAAACCATTATTAATATACTGAAAACTCTTATGAAAGTTATTTTCTCTCTAAATTTTGCTTTCTATTGCAGAAAAACAATAGGTGATTGGACAACATTTGCTTACAGGTCCAGCAAATTCTAATTCTCAATCTTCATAAAGCTTCTTGCTTTGCTTCTCCATCTTCCCAGGATATGGAGGTAGTGTGTTACATGGATGGAAAAGGGAAAAATGAAAAATAAAAGGTGCTTGTGAACGTATTTCAGCAGAAGGCAGCTGCTTGGTAATATCTCTGTGTGACATTGATGATGAGATTTCTTCATAATTACATTTTTTCTGAAACAAAATAATAAAAAATCTACAATCCATTGCATTATTTTCTGAGACCTTATTAGAAGACTGTAACAGTGGACAGAAATGTTGTTTATCAGCTTATGATAATCAATTCTTAAGATTCACGTCGTTAAAAGGTGTTTAGGACAGGAAATAGAATGGAGAAAGAATATTCCTACCCTGAAGACAAACAGGAGAACATGTGCTTGGCCTGGTTTTGCCAACTTCGGTTTTCCTTGTGTCAAATACACACTGGGGGCACAGGGAATACCACCGAATGATGTTCTTCATCATGATAGAATTCAGATACATTGGTGCGAAGGAGACAACTCTGCTGGGATCAATCATGCAAAATGTTTCATGGATTTGATGTCTAATCTTGTAGAGTGTGTGTCCAGTTATGGACTGGGAGTAGTGTCCATGACAAAATCTTTAAGCTTACTTAGCTGCTGTTAGAAAGTTTTAGGATACAAGTTTAAAAGTAATTAATAAAAAACAATTGTTATTTTCAAGGTACATAGATCAATGATCAATATGCTAATAATGTTTGATTCTAATCTGTTCACTTAGGCAGTTTCCTAGAGAACAGTTGCATGGCACTTTCTAACCCTTGCCTCCATTGGTGATCCTGGTAGACTTTTCTCTAAGCAAAATATTTACATGAAACTCTTGATTCATGCAGTCCATAAAGAACTATTATTTGTTTTATAAATGAATTTTTATGTGAAAATTTATGTATAAATTTTGATATATATACATATAAATAGCTAATTGTTAATATGCTTACAAGAATGTAACGACAGATGAGTTAAGATCTCTGCAATTAGCAAGGAGATCGCTCCTCCACTGCTGGTCCGAGTGCATACTTATACAGCCACTTTGGAAATCAGTATGGCAGTTTCTTAGAAAGTTTGAAATCAATCTACCTCAAGACCTAGCTATCCTAATCTTGGTCATCTAACCAAGTATGCTCAGTCATACCACAAGGACATTTGCTCAACTATGTTCAGAGCAGCTTTATTTATAATATCCAGAACCTGGAAACAGTCCATATGTCCCTCAACCGAAGAATGAATATAAAAAATGAGGAACATTTACACAATGGAGTATTACTCAACTGTCAGAAACAATAACATCAGGAAATTTGAAGGCAAATGGATGAAACAAGAAAAAAAATATGAGTGAGATAATCCAGGCTCAGAAAGACAACCATGGCATATACTCATTTGTAAGCAGATATTAGCTGTAAAGTAAAGGATAACCGGGCTACAATCCACAGCCCTAGAGAGGGCAAGTAATGGGGGAGGGGGCAAAGAAAGACACATGGATTCTTCTTGGAAGGAGAAATAGAAGAGATCTCCTAGGTAGACTAAGGGCTGGCAGGGATGTACAAGGAATCCTGTTGGGGGTGGGATAGAGAAGGAGGGTAATGAATGAGATACCTTGGTGGAGGGGGCATTTCAAGGTCAGGTAGAAACCTGGCGCAAGGGATACTCTCACAAATCTACAAGAATGACCCCAGTTAAGACTCCTAGCAAAAGTGGAAAGGTAGTCTGAACTGACCATCTCCTGTAATCAGATTGGTGACTATCCTAATTGTCATCAGAGAGCCTTCATTCAGCAACAAATAGAAGCAGATGAAGAGACCCACAGCCAACCCCAGCGCAAAGTTCTAGGAATCCTGTTGAAGAGAGAGAGGAAGAGGATCGGGGTGGGGGTCAAGGTTATCAAAAGGGAACCCACAGAGACAACCTACCTGGCCTCATGGGAACTCAGGGACATTGGACTGACAGGACACATGGGAGCCTGCATGGGACGGACGTAGGTCATCTACATATGTGTGAGAGTTTTATAGCTTGGCCTACTTTTGGGACTCCTAGCAGTGGGAGCAGAGCCTATCCCTGATGCTTCAGTAGGCTTTGGGAAACCTATTCCTCATACTGGGTTGTCTTGCCAAGCCTCTTATAAGAGGGAAGGTGCTTAGTCCTACCTCAACATGATAAGCCATGCTTTGTTGACACCTACGGGAGATCTGCTCCTTTCTGAACAGAAGCAGAGAATGAATGGATTGGGCAGGGGCAGAGGGGAAGTTGGGGGAGGGAATTGGAGGAGAGGAGGGAAGGGAAACTGCAGTAGGTATACAACATAAAAATAAATTTAATTAAAAAAAGATCTCTGCCATTAAGCTGTGCACAATACAGTAAAGTAAATGAGAGAAATGCACATGGATAAATAAACCTTTATAAAGCATGGTAGAAAATACTGTTTTGTGTGTAGAAACACGAATGGAGTGAGCTGGAAATATTTTTTTGGCCTCATGATCAGAAAAGCTTTTGCAAATGAATAAGGTCACAAGCTTGTCCTTGAAACAGACAAGAAAAAGAAGAGCATGTTGTTTAAACAAGAAGTACATAGAAAATGTATGCAATTTGGCTGCTGAAAAACAAGCATACCACTCATGTGTTCAGTGGGGTCTTAGCACAGGAGCTTTAAAAACAAGGGTCCTATGAGGTATGACATGGAGAGCCATGTCAAGGATCCAGACTGCCTCTCAGTACCCAGTGCCCTGGCAGAGTGTAAACTAGTGGTGGCATGCGTAAACTGAGGCCTGGGCTGCTGCCTTGCTGCATATTGGATGAACATGGGATTGCGGTACTGACCTTGTGAGTACGATGTGGGTGGAAGAACAATAGAGGATGAAGGTTTCGAGAAGAACAACAGAGCTTACCGATCTGCCTTGAAAAGGCTGCAGGAAATAAAGAGAAGTAAAAGCAAATGATGCTGTTACAGAGAAAGGAGACAACTTACTCTGGAGAAACCAGCTGCTTTGTCGGGTTTCCACTTTCTTAACATGGTGTTTTGAATGCTGAAGTTCAGATGGTATAGGCGCCGTACAAGACTATGTCCTCATGGAGGCTGCCTTTGAGTTAAACGCTCAAGAATGCACATTGGGATGTTCAGAGATTGGCAGCATGCTGATGAATATGTCCTCACGATAAAATGCACTGTACTGCAGAAGCATGTGCCTGACTAGAGACATGTCTCTAATTTGGGATCACTTACATGTCTCTTCTACCACTTTTCTCAAAGAATTCAACAGAATTTTGCCTAAGACTCTACACTAAAATGTACGATAATTCCAGACTGAATAACAGTTCAAGAAAAACTACTCAAAAGTAAATCGGCAAATGGTTTGTGTTTTCTATGTGCTTGATAGATTATTTGGTGAGATTGTTAAAGTTTAAACGTCTGGCTTCTCTTACTTACAGCCCCGTCAGATCCAATTCACTCATGAGGAAAATGTCCCTGCTTCTGAGATTAGAAGCAGGGTTTTACTTTCTGCAGTTGTTACTGCGTCTTCTGCTATTTTTTTTATTTAAAAAGGAAGGAAGGAAGGTAGAAAAGGAGGGAGGGAGGGAGAGAGAAGAGAGAGAGAGAGAGAGAGAGAGAGAGAGAGAGAGAGAGAAAGAGGGAGGGAGAATGCTGCTTCTTTTAATGGAAGAAACTGTGTTTACTAAGTGTTTTAGGGCTTTAGGCTACTAGAGAGATTATTTTCAGCTTTGTCCACCATCCAGGTGCCCACAACCCTCCCTGCTTTATGAGAAAATATTTCTTTTATTCCTTTTAGATCCTTCTTTGAGTTCAGAAGCTATTAAAGCAGTTGAATGTTCCTTCCTCCTAAAAGACTGCAGGAAGATAAATTAAAGAGACAAAGGAAAAATAGTTATACACCACTCGCTCATTCTACCCAGAGATTTCTTATCGCAGATCTAAAGTATGCCTATTAAGAACTTATACCTTTGTTGACTCCATTTAGCTAGCAATCCAGGGAAGTGCCAGGAAGGAGTATTCTGCCAGGAGCTCAATCTGTATTCTTCTCTTAGTTGACAACTCCAGAAATACCACAGAAGTTGTAATAATAACCGAAGTAATAAGTGTGCCTTGGGAAATCGCTAAACTTTAGAGTTTTCAAGAAAGAACATCCTGAAAATCACAAAATAGATTTTCAGCGTATGAGCGGGGAATCCCAAGTGCAATCATTTCTTTGGCCAGCTGAGGGCAGGATTGCCCCACTTTTAGAGTATACATGTGCCCTAAAACCTTAGGGAAAGATGGACCATAGACTCTTCAGCAGGAAGAGAACAAGGAGCTCAGAGAGGCTGGGATAGTTGGCAGGCAAATCCAAAATCTGCAGCACAGGCAGCAGCCACAAACTTTATGGAGACTAAAATTCAGCTTTCTGCATAGCAGTCTAGAGCTGTGCTGCAATGGGATGCGTTCATTCTGCAGGGTGAATAGATGACTTTTCGATTTTGTCTTTTTTTGTGGGTGGGTTCAATAAACACTCTTTTAGATGATGTATAATAGTGCTTTTCCATCAAATTCCCAAGTCACTGTAGCTACTTTTCTGCCCACTGAGCTGCAGTGTTCAGGAGTTGCCTGAACACTACCTTAAAGGGATAAGGAGTTATTTTCCTCTAATACATACATTTGCTCACCTTGGTTGTATGTCCTGACTCAACATAAAGCAAGCCATCAACTGCCTGGGTCTGATAATAACTTTGCAGTGTAGGACATTTATAGTATTTACATACTGAACTTCTTTCTTAAAGGAGTGTCTAGGTTATATGTCAGAGGTCAATGTTTATGCAGCACACTCCTAACACCCCTTTTCTCAAACTCAGCACTAGACCACAAGCTAAAGCAACCTGGGAAGTTCTTAATTCTGTCTCTACATGTTGAAAGTCGAAGGTGTATCTTTTGAGTATTAAAGTATAAGTAGGTAAAATTATATTTTAGGGTAGTAGAGATAGGTAAAATGCTTGCCATACAAGTATAATGACCTCAATTCAGTGTATTCTGTGTAACGTTTGACGCTGTACTAAGCACCTGTAATCCCAGGTCTCCCAAAGCAAGATGGGAAGCAGAGAGAGGACAGCCTTTAGAAACTCATAGAACCACTTAGCCTGAAATCCTGGCATTTGCTTCAGGTTCAAATCAGGTAGAGGTGAGGACAGATACCCAAGGTTATTCTTCCTCTGTCCCCCACATGCTTGAGTATACATAACACACATGCAGATACACATACATACGTCATATACTACATATTATAAAACAATATTTTAAACAACAATAAAATAAACTATAGCTGGGTTTGGCATGAACTCAGTGATTGGACACTTCCTTATAATCTATGAAATTCTGGGTTGGTCCTCAGATCTATAAAACTAAAAAATGAAAACAAGTATAGATAACGGAATGTAAACATGATAGTCTGATGTGGGAATCCCCTTTGTATGCTGTGAATACCTTTGGTTAATAAGAAACTGTCTTAGGACCGTGATAGGGTAGAGTAGAGCTAGGCGGGGAAAACTAAACTGAGTGCTGGAAGAAGGGAGGCAGAGTCAGGGAGAAGCCATGGAGCCGCCGCCAGAGACACACATGTCAAAACCTTGCCGGTAGGCCAAGAACCTCATGGTAAAATATAAAATAATGGAAATGGATTAAATTAAGATGTAAAAGTTAGCCAATAAGAAGTTAGAGCTAATAGGATAAGCAGTGATTTAATTAATACAGTTACTGTGTGGTTATTTTGGGAGTTTGGGCGGCCTGAAAACCAACAAGCGGCCTCCTACAACAACAGTCTTCTTTCCAAAAGGCTTATTCATTTACCTTGTAACACTTTTGACAATTGCTTTTATAAAGATATCTGAGTCTCTCAGATCCCAGTTTTACAAGGGAAAGAAAGACTGTTCAAAACGTTCCTGCAAGTCTCAGTGTATAAAAGGGAGAAAATCCTCTGAAGAGATCAATTATTCAATTATGTAAGGGTCCAGAGGTTGTGCTTATTACTAGAGCACGTTGCTAGCATCCAGGGTTCAAATCTGTGGCGGATCTGTACAAAACAAACAAAACAAAAGGCATGGAATGAGGCAGCTAGACAAACATGGAATTCATGGACCATTGAGTATATACTCTGCTGAAACTCTGGTGTTGCAAAAGAATCCATAGATTCAGTTCCGTACCCTCCCCATGATACATAGTCCGAACCCCGCCATTCCGTCACCTGATGTTGGCAGCTTCCCTTGGGTGATACCAGCTGGTCTTCCAGCTTCCCTTCTGCTGCTCCTTAATTCAGTCAAACTAAATCAAATGAGTTCCAGAGTTTTAGCCATCCATCCCAGTCCCTATCCATACCCCTTCAGAATTCAATTGGCACAATGAACAGAATAGCTAGGTTTCGTGGGGAGAGCTCATCTCATCTGAACTTGGCTGTGAACATCCTTGCTCACCCAACCTAAGCGCAGCTTCTGGTGTGAAGCGTCCCTGTGGCTAGTTAGATACTCAATCCTGTTCCTTTTCAACGTGCATACCCTCTCTAGACACTTAATTCCTTCTACCTCAAAAAAGTATTCTTTATGTGTACACATTTCCTACTAGTTAAACTAACAGACGATAGAATATGTTTCTAGCAAATTTTAAAAATGCCTAAAGCCTCTAGAATTCTTAGCTCAATGCCCAGCACACATAGGAAACCTAATAAATGTTTAATAAATGAGGTAAAAATGAATTAATTCTGCTAAACCAAAGTTATTTCCCAGATAGGCATTTTGATAGATTCAACAATATTCAAATAATTTTGTTTTATGCAGAATTAACTACAATTAAATTGTACATTTAAATTCTGGAGAGCTGTCACCTTATGAAGAGCATTTTCTCAATCCAATGGGTATTCACTCATATGTCTCATTTGCAAGGATATGAGAGAAAACACAAAAGAAAGAAAGAAAAGCCCGTGACATGATTTTACTGGAGAATTAGGGACAGTTTTATGAAATATTGTGTGGCTCCTAGAAATTCTAACAGTACTAAAGTTGCCAACCATGGAAACAATAATTATCTACTTGAACTTGTCCAACTCCAGCCTCTGTGCCTGATTTGGTAGGTCCTTATGCACAGAATTCCTGGATAGTTGGTGAGAGAGAGGCAGGACTTATAGGAAACAAAACAAAAATAGCATAACATTTACCTCATAAGAACTGTGTCAATACAAAATGTGTTTATGTTAGTATTTGTAATGGCGACCAGAGTTTCAAAAATGAATGACAATTTCAGATCTAAATTACTCCTTTATGAAACAAAACAAGAAAAAATGGCACATTTTAATTTGGCAGTAGAGTTGAGAAATTAAGAATTGATTTTTTTTCTAAGTAGCCTTTGATATTTCAAGAAGAACTGAATAGGTGTTTACTTTCACTACCTACTTTCTTATTAGGTAAATATATTTATTCCTTTACTTGTTTTAGTTTTTCAGAAACAATCAAAATATATGCATATTTGAAAATATTAAAATCAAATAATCTATGGGGATGAAGTTCGGTGCTGTATGAGGCCCCACATTTAATCAACAGCATTGGAAACAAAAACTAGTATATTAATATGCATTTGTAACAATGTATAGTTAAAAGGCCAATGAATATCATGGTTCAGCATGTATCTAGAAGAGAAAAGCATTTTTCTTTTATTTAAGTAATATTATTTTTTCATTTATTTTCTTCTCCCTCTTCTCCTTCCAATCCTGATGACCTCCTTTCCGACTTCCATCTACTCCTCTCCCCATCCACATCTGCCTCCTCAGTCTTCATTCAGAAAATGGCAGGCCTCCCACTGAACAAAGATTGCCACATCAAATTGAGGTAGGACTAAGCTCCTCCCCCTGCATAAAGGCTAGGTGAAGTAATCCAGCTTGGGGAACAGGCTCCCAAAAGCCAGCTAAGTGCAGGTCCTGATTTCACTGCTAGGAGCCTTGCAAATAGGGGAGAAATTGCTACACTTTTACCTGAGTCAAGATGGATCAGAATAACCAACAACTGATTATTTAAAAAGAGAACATTTACAGCGTGAGAGCAACTAAACAGCACAGGATAAACATGGTAGTTTAATGGGAAG
>PVIU01013200.1:0-34694 GCA_004026605.1 Ondatra zibethicus | reverse complement strand
TGCCTTAAGTGGCATGATCCTACCTCAAAGCTTTGTATGTGGCAGTAGGGTACTATCAAAATGGTTAGAGAACTTGCCTCATTACCATGTGGGTCATCAGGCAAAGACCATTTGCAGGTAACTCTGTCAAAAGTCACCCATGAGGAAAGTCACGCATCCTGGGCCTAGAGACACCCTCCAGCTAAGGTTAGTAGAGAGCAGGAAGTTCTGCTCCAGGGAGGGAGTCCTATGTTGTGGAGCTATTGAGATCAGCTGCCAGGACGTGGGGAGACAGAAACCTCTGACCAGTCAGCAATGTCTTTCAACAGAAACAAAGGAAGGGATAAGAAATCTTTCGTGGAAGCTGTAGTGTGGCCAGTGGAATCACACAGTGTACTCTTTAGTCCATTCATGATTCATTGCCATGAGTCATTGGTCTGGCTTGAGGCCTCTGGCTTCTGCTACACTGTCAACAATGGAGGAAGAGCAGTTCTCAAAGTGGGGTCATCATAACATTTTCTACAAAAGCATTTTTTGGGGGGGGCAGGTCTACTCCAGATTGTTTCGCTGTTGATTTAGTACTTTTGAGCCTGGTGACTTTTTACACTGTCCGTGCAGTACTTCTGGCCCTGGTGACTAGGATGCTGCATTTTAATAAGAAAGTCTGAGAGCACGAGCAGTTGTTGCAAGACCTAGAATTCTAAGATTAGTCAATTAGCTGTATTAGATGGAATAAAAAAACTAAGCTAAATAAAAATATGGACAGCTTTTATCAATGTTTGCCATTAAGCAAGTAATGGTTATTTAGTTCTAGCTGCTCAGGAGATAAAACAAAGCAATAGGGGTTAGTTTCCTGAAAATATGTAAAATGTGGATGAACAAAGTTTAACTAAAACATACAGTTTCTAGAAAAGAGCACCAAGTATACCTTCACTTTCTTTACTCACCATCCACATCTGGGCTTTGGGCATGCTGGGCAAGCAGTTACCACTGAGCTATAACCCCAGCTCAGCAATTATATCCTTTAAAAAAAGTAAGTGGCTCTTCTTAAAAACAATAAAAAGAAAAAAGAAATTCAGTAAGATTCCCCGCCAAATTTCTTCTTTCTCTGCAGCCTCTGTTTGCTCTGGAGACTCACTCTAATGAGTGACAAACTTTCCTTCAAACACTAAGACTTCTAATGAGCTTTCCTAGTAAACATTGTGTAGCGTTTCTATTCATCGTCTCTTTCTAGTCTATTTGAGATATTTTTTTGATCAACAAAAGCTATTCTAAGAAAAGAATTGATTTAGATTTACCTGAATTTAAAAGGACTGCACACTTTAAAAGATTTCAGGAAGAATGAAGTTCTGCATTCAGAGCACACCATGGGGCTCTGGGGACAGTACCCAACCCTTGTGAAGAGCCATCAAAGGTTAGGTGGCAACTGGCTGCTCAGGGGGAAGGAAATTCATAGCTTAAGATGTTGATATATAAGGGCGAAAATTCAAAAGTTTAGGAAAACACAAAACAAGATATTTTTAACAATAAATTGACTGAGAAGCACTTGTTCAAATCAAGAGCAACTAGCGAAGGTAGAGACTTCAGCTGTCCTGTTGTTTGCAGTCTGATGGATTTTATCAACCTGGGACACTCTACCTCCTATGGTTTTCTGGGAGATAATTAGATTTATCAGATCATTGAGACCTGTAGCATAGGGATTGTTTCCTCCCTTAGAATCATATTTTCTGGTCCTAGACTCAAAACTATAAATTAAAACTTTTCCTTGTTGTTTATAAATGCTCCTATCTGCTGAAACGTGTTTGCAATCTGCATGCCAATAATCACTGCACCTTCTGTGGGTATTTCAAGTGCATATCCACAGCCTACGGCACTGCTCCTAGATTCAGCTTTCTTTCTTGAAAGCAGTCTCCTTTTCTTCTATGTAGCATCTATTTCTCACTTAGTCTGTTTAGTGGATGTTTTTCTGCTTTCTGTTGTCTTCTTAGCACTTTCACTGTGGAGTGCAGACCTCAAATATGCTAGTAAAAGCTCTCCCATGTTTCTAAGAACAAGAAAGGCTTCCAGAATTCAAACAAAACACAACCACATTTGTTAGAACAGATTCATTTGGACCTGGCTGATGGAAAAAGCTGTGTCAAAGGATCAAGAAAAGGTTGAGCTGCATAAAAGGGCCTTGAGACAGATGTACAGAGAAAACACGGTTTTGCATCAGCTGACTGACAAAGTATGATGTGATCAGAGGTTTGCAAGAAACTAAAAACTGTGTTTACTCTAAGAACAGTCGCTCAGTATTTGCTAAGTGGATTTACATGTTTGCTTGATGGAATATAAGCACTAAAGGGTAGGATTTTCTAATATGATGAGGATAGTTAATTCATTTATGTCGGTATGTTTCACATCTTAAAGCTTTGATCAAATACCAGTAAAGTGGAACACATGATTTTTTTTCGTAATATGAAAAAATACATATGTTTAACACATTCTAGCCTATAGAATAAAATTAATCTTAATTTCTTAAGAGTTTACCATCCATAGTCCACTCAGATGATTGGTAGCAAAGTAAATGCAAGAGATGAACATCTAAAATTTTACAGGCTGGTTTTTGTACATAAGAAACATAGAGGGATATAAATTTTATCCAACATAAATAACTATGATTGGCCAGATAAGTCAGCCTGCTTCTGCATCTGACAGACAAATCATTCCTCCCGGGTTCTGTTTCATCAATACTTGGTAGCATAGAGCCTGGCAACCAGAGAGGGGAGTAGACCCACAGCTGCAGCTGATGGGCTGTCTCCATGCTAAGGTCTCTCAAAGCAGATCCAGGACCCCAGGGAAAAGAAAGCAAAGCTCAGTAATAATAATGGTTCCCATATCCCTGAATCCAGTCCTTCTATATCCTTTAAAAGCTAAAAATTTTAATTTCACCATAGATTTCCTTCTCTCTTATTTTCTTGTCACTGAGTTAACACATTGAAATCAAGTGACACTGCAAACATTCAGTCTTTTCCCAGTGAAACTTTGGTGTTCACATCTTCTAGACTTTCTAAATGTCTAGAGAAATGGAACCCTTGACTCAGGAATGTGTGGGTATGTATAAAGTTTTTGAATACATCATCAGTCTTTCTCTCTCTCGTCTTTCCCTTCCTCACCCTCTCTCATGTTTTCTCCTTCCTCCTCTCATTTCCGAGCATATTTACAATAAGAACTATAAAAACCAGCATGGAAACCTTAAAGGTTTGTTGATACTTATGGTATCTGTGTGGAATTCTGTTGCCCTTTCTGCTTTACTCATGAAGAAACTTGTGACTTGTAGACAAATGAAGCCATAAAGTCCGGGGGCTCTCTCATATGAGGAAAGTGAAGGATGGTGGTGAGGGGGAGGCAGGGTTACTGATGCCCTGCCTGCTGTTACTACATTCTGCATTAAGAATACTGAGATAAAAGACCTTAAGGCTCATTCTATGTATTGATGATACAGTGTCAGGAGGATTAGAAGGAGGGCACGGCTAAGTATACAAGGCTTTCGGCATTTGTTTCAGCAGCTAGGTCATTTTGTGTTGGGCTGAAACTGTTAAGATGAAAATAGACTTTTGGACATGATTAAAGAGGGTGATTTCCACTGTAAGAGCTGCTTCTCAGTGCACTGGCAAGCTCTGCTGCTTGTGCTTTTGACACCTGACATGGCCCTGGAATCTTCCAGGCCAGAAAGTCACCTTGACAGTTACCAGAATAAGCAAGAGGAGGAATTACTGTTTTCTAAAAGGTAGTGACACACTGGAAAACCCAGTGCCTAGGACACGGCTGCTGTTCCCTTAGACATAGAGCCTGATCCTTCCAGACTGACAGAACGTTGCCTCTCAGAGAGTAATTTGTCCTTACAGGAGATAAACATACTATCCTTAACGGGAAAAATAATAGCGAGAAAGCCATTTTGCCACAGTTGCTCAGAGCCCATAAGGCCTTAGTGGTATCCTAGATAAAGGGAAGAATTAGCTCATTAAATGAAGATTGGGGAGAGAGGAAGCCCCAAAAGACCCTTGGGTCCCTGGAGAAGAAACTAGGCTGCCTCTGGGGCCATGCAGGCTTGTTAAAAAGGATGTAGCCCATCAAACAGAGTGGCTACCCATGTGAGGTTCAGAACACAGGCAGTGTTTTTAAGTATAAGAAACGCTTTCTCTCTCTCTTTCTCTCTGAAGCTTTCATCATGAACACCTGTTATGTATGAGTAGTTGAATGAATACAATGATGTTTCCTTCCACTCCAAAACTTTCTTTATGTTTCAGGATATTAGCACTATATAATGACAGTAATAATAAACATACTAATAGTCACAAATTATAAGTGTTCTTATCTTAAAATTATTTTTTACATTTAATTTAATTTTCTATGTATGGATGTTTTGCCTGCATGTGTGTCTCAACTGTGTGCACTTTTGGTGCCCACTGAGGCCAGAAGAGGACATTGCATCAGGTGGGACTGCAGTAATAAACAGTTATGAGCCGCCATGTGAGTACTGGGAATCAAACAAGAGTCCTCTGGAAGAGCAGCCACTGGTCTTAACCACTGAGCTATCTCCCCACAGTCCCAGGTTCTTACTTTATAGGAAAACCAATGCAGCGAAAGGTACCAAGATGCCAATGTCTGAGAGTACATTTTAAGTTGTATTTTACTTTCAAATCATCTCCACTCGAGACCAAGGTCCTTCTAGCTATTGTAGCTTAAAAATGAGTTTTGATATATACAGTGTGTGTGTGTGTGTGTGTGTGTGTGTGTGTGTGTGTGTGTGCTCTTTTCTGTATGCTTTTTGAAACATTTAAAGTAGCTATAAGAGCTAGAGAGATGTCCCAGTGAATAAAATGCTGCTACAAAATGTGAGAACCTGAGTAGAGACCCCTAACATACGAAGATGCTAGTGGTTTTCCTGTAACCCCAATATTTGGGAGATAGAAACAGTACATCTCTCCAGCATCTGGTTAGATAGATTCGGTGAATAAGTGAGTTCCAGTACATTGAGAGACTCTGTCACAATATACAAGGAGAGGAATGGCTGACAAAGACTCACAACATCAACCTTTGGCCTCTGTGTGCATGTGCATACTTATGTGCGTGCACCAGCATTAATGCGTTTGCACACATGTGTGAGCATGCATATATGCTACACACATATGCTATTTCAGAACTTTAAAAACATAGATACAAAAATCTTCGTCAAGAGGCTTGTAGTCTTGATTCTTAAATCTATATAATAAATACATTGCTTTCAAAAAAATTAATTATCTAAAGATATACACATACCTTTTTATATCATCTACTCTGATGTGTGTTTTGGCTTATATGTAAAATAAAAATGAAGTAATTGTTCCTTAACTAGTTAGAGTTGATTTCATAGACAAGGCATTTTGTAAAGTATTTAAAAATGAAAAATAAAAAAGCAAAAAAAAAAAAAGAAAAAAAATTCCACATTGAGGAAAACAAGAAAAGAAGAAGGTTGGAATGACAATGTATACTGAAGGACGTGTACTGAGTAGACACACATGTGGTTCAGTGGTACAGCAATGGGAACTAATAGTGACATTTTAAAATGTAGGGCCCTTGGATCAAATTGCTGGATAAAGCACGAAATTGACTCATGTTCTAAAGTTAAGGCATTTTAAGTTTGGCATCCAACCCACACCTGTAGTCCTAATACCTTGGGAGCTGAGGCAAGACAATCACTAAGAGCTATTCAACACCCTGGACTATATACTGAGTTTTGGGCTAACCTGAGCTACAGAGAGTAAATCTGGAGATTTCATGATGGGAGGGAGAGAAGGAGAGAGGAAAGGAGGGAAGAGAGAGAGACAGAGAGAGAGAGAGAAAGAGAGAGAGAGGTTAGAATTTTATATTTAATAGAGAACATGAAGACAATGTCCTAGAGCTGCAAAGGACATTTGGCTCACCCAACTTTAAAGATTCATTTCACTGATTAAGATGTTGAGCCACAAATGAGTAAATGGCATGAGTGTGATGTCACAAAGCTGATGAAAGGTGAAAAAAAGCACTTTAACTCAATTTTCTGCATTTAACATGAATATCTGGACATTCTTTACTATAAGTCCTGAAACACTTTAGATCCCCAAGATATGTATCATATGACAGCCTGCCTTGGTTAAGGTGTTATGGTGGTATACATTTATACACACACACACACACACACACACACACACACACACACACACACACACACAACTTCTTGGAGAAGGTGATACTTGAATAACTATTTGCAGCATATAAAAACAAATTAGCTTGCCAAGGATGGAGAAGGAACATTCTAGAGAGAAAGGAAAGCAAGTGCCAAACTGGGAACTTAGGGGCAATCCAGAGCTTTGAGGGAGTGTGTACACAGTGATCACTGAAGCCTATGTGTGACCTGGGATACAATATGCAGACCACAAACCTTCGTTAAGTAAGCTGCTCATGATATGATATTGAATAATTAAGCTTGAGCATGCCTTGACCCACTTTCTTCCTTGTAATTTGGAGAATAACAATCTCCCAATTGCTCTGGGATACCACTGACCAGATTCTTCCTTCAAATAACCTCTCTTTGGTAATGAGATGTGATAATTAAAACTACAAAGTGATGTTATTTTAAATTTACAGATTGGCAAAAACAAGAAGTTTGCATGCAAAATGCAGTAAATGTTTGGTGTGTGTGAAAATAATATGAACAGCCTCTGTCAGGCCTGGTGATCATTTTCTGATTTGAACATCTATTCAAAAACTGGCTGAACTGTTTCTCTTCAAAATTTAATCCCATAGGTGCATTCATATATAGGATACGTAGGATTAATGACTTAAGCTTTTGTTTGTTACGTTGGTGATATCTTCATACTATTTGATAGTACGTTGCATTGAATCTAAAATAGATCCTAGAACACTATTTGACTCTTGAGGTTTGTCTCTTGAGTCTTCAGTATTACAACTCATTCTTCGCAACAGAACATTCAAAACAGTCCTAGAATTTAAGACAAGCAAATGGCAGGAAGCCTAAGATAAAAGCTAGGTTGAAGGCGCCTCACTAGAAGCATGGTGTCTACCACACAAAGGATATTATTATTTAGTAATTAGAATTGTGATAAAGCTATGGGGAGCCACTTTGAGACTTTAAGCTGCAAGTGATCCAACATGATCTGGGGTTTAGAGCAATCACTTGAGATTTGGTAGAACAAGGTAGAAAGAGGCCAAGCAGGTGGTAAGAAAATTAGTGGAAACTTTATTAAAATTATTTAGATAAGAAATTAAAGGCTTGAACTATATCACTGGGAATTGATATACAAAGTCAACAGACAGGCAGATGCCAAAGAGAAAATTTCTTCACTATTTGGACCTGACTGAAAAGGAGGGTAAATGTGAAATACAACTACAGGTCATCTGAGGATCTGATAGCAGTTTTAGTTTTAAAGGAAAACGGGAGGATCGCTGAGTACAACTGAATCGAGTCAGTGCAGGGATATCTCCACCAGCATCTAGTCAGACTTCTGCTCAGATGCTTTTCAAGAAATTATGAAGCATGCATTTACACACACATGCATTCCCACAGCCATGTCCACACATACGTTCGTATACAGCTAACATTCACAGATAGGATCTATGGTATGCTTAGAACCAGAAAGGCCCTCATGTAAAAGGACTTGAGTAGGCAGAATAGTTCTCATCTCTTCCTTCCTCACACCATTCCCACAGCAGTTCTAAGACATACAACACATGTGACTTTAACACAGTAATCCAACTTATTCACTTCTCCAGTTGAGTCCCAACACCAGGAAACCATGTTGGTGATTTTCTGCAAAAGGAGACTGATTCATATTCTTACATTACAATTATGATTTTAATACTAGTCTCAGAAGATGTAGCCTTGATTGCTCACAACCTCTTTCATTTCCATATGCTTCTTCAAGCAATTTTTCCAGTTTTTAACTGCCTCCAAATAGAATATGTGTCACAAGAATGCAATGTTGACTTCCTACCCGGTTTACCCTTGGAATGCTGAAACAAGCTTTTAACCCGTAAACATTGCATTCAAAATGAAAGCGCCCTCTGAGCTCAATCATGTCAGCATAGCTCACAGAAAAGTGGAAACAGCTACCAGTCTGGACCCCTGAGTGTGCAATGCACCTTGGGATACTTAGGGAAAGCTTGCTAGTTGACTGACTGCTGGTCAGTTTCCAGGGATACTGTCATCCTTGTGCTCATAAACAAGAGGGAAAACATACACAACGTGTGGAGCTCTGAAAGAGATTTGCCTCCTAGATATGCAGACCAGACATTCAGCCTTGCTGTCTGATTAAAGACAAACTTCTCAAAAGACCACTGCCTCCATATAGCATATCTTTCCATGTCTCACCACAAGAAACATGTGATAGCTCAATGATCTGTACTCATTGAGTCTTCCGTCCAATTCAGAAACCCTGCTTAGACATTTTACAAATACTTCTCAGTATTTTTTACCCCAAGATGCTCTGTAATGTTACTACTGCTTGGCTAGAGCAAGACACTTCAGGTGTAAATTTCATGGTGGAGGAGGGTAAAGGATGAAGGATGAATGATAGACTCTTGCACAAATAATACAAAATTTTTTGGAAAACCCCAACACAGCAAGACACGTACTGGCCTAAGAACTGCAATATATTTATTGTTTTGTTGAGGTGGCTCAGTTCTAGCAAATGTACCCATCTGTAAACATCAGGTCTCTTGGTTACTGTGCTATTTTGTTTTGTATCTTGAGACTAACATTTATTTTCAATACCTTATTTCTCACCATCTATCCTTCAGTATTTAAAAACAAACACCTAAATAAATAAATCTCTTGAACATTCTTTACAGATTTTAAGTAGGATCACATCTCTCTACCTTGATGATGGTGGCCTATCACAGAAGACATTTCATACATTTCTGGGCTGGAGTAAGGAAGAGTAAGGAATCTGACCTTTGCATGAAGGGTTCCAGAGACTTTATCTCTTAAATATGCCATGTCCCATTGCTTTTTGTTTGCTTTGTAGTTGTTTTGTATTTTTCTTTTGAGATTTTTTTCTTTCAGGTTGTAATTGAATCAAAACCTTTCTCCCTTATCTTTTCACTCTTCAAATCCTTCCATATACCTCTCCCTTCTCTCCTTCAAATCATGACCTCTTTCTTCATTAGTTGCAAGAATATTTGTATTTGAATGATATGGAAAGTCTTCCTGTATATGCTTTTATTCATTAATAAAGAAGCTGCTTTTGGTCAATGGCTTAACAGAATATAGCCAGGCTGAGATGTAAGAGCTAGCTGGCCATATGCTTAAGCTATTAGCCAAACAGCATTGCAAATAATATAATTTCTGAGTGATTATTTTGGGTTTAAGAGGCCAGGAACAAACGGACAGCTTCCACCTACAAATTGGCACTCGAACGACTGGGGCTTACCCGTGTGGCCAGCCAGATACTCAGATTTGGGTGACTGTTGCCTGCTCAGGATAAGGAGAAAAGAAGCTGAAAGCATGCCTACTGCTCAGCACCCTACCTGAGCAAGCGGCCAGATCTGGTCTGCTAGGAGTCTCAGGCAAGAGAGTATGGCGGATTCCCACCTCCATACACAGAGATATTTCCAGGCCTTGCATTGTGCTGCATGGCATATTTAGCTATTATTCAGATAAAAAGAATTTATGTGGTGCATGCTCCTACTCAGAGTTAAAGTGGTGAGTGTGGCTCCTACCTGGTGGCACCAGAGCAGGCCTCAAAGGTACCTCCACCATTTTGAAAGGTGAAGAGAGGTAGAGCCAGAACACAGGGCCACTGTGACCAAGCTGCTTAACATCTTACAAGCTCTCTAGGACAGAGAAGAATTACAGAAACGCAATAGGACAGATTCAGACATAAAAGATCTCTAAATAAGACAAAGTATGTTTAAAAAATGTACGTAGGCTTGGGACAGATAAGAAAAAGAATATAGAAAGTTATAAAAGGAAGTAAATGGTTTATAAAAAAATCAGTCTTTAAAGAGACAGAGTACAGACAGCCATACATTAAAGGAGTAAAGATAATAAGTAAATTAAAAAGTAATAGATTAAAAATAAATAAGCCACGTAAAGATGGAATATATACATAGAGTCTGGGTTATGTATACTATTGTGTTTTCTTTGAATTTTTTGACTGTGAAGGAGCTAACTGCAGAGAGACTGCTAAGGGTTACTAAGCTAAACCAACCTATATATTTTAAAGGTATCTTGATTCCAAAATTTGGGTCTAAGGATTTTTTTGATTTGGAAAAGAGATTCTGCTTTTGTTTCCACAGAAGATGAGATCCTGTGGATTAATCCCAGACTAATGTGGTTTGATGGACCAATACTTCCAATAGGTTGCTGTGAACATCCCCCAAAATACTTTGTCCAACAAAAAGTAGGAAGCAATTTGGAGAGAACTACATCCATATTCCCGAAATATTGTTTATAAATGTTTGTTTACATTTAAAGGGGGATATGCTATAGAGATGGATACTTTGTATTGATATGGATCTTGGTTTATTGATACAAATTTAATATCAATTTTGCTTTATATATATATTATATATATATTTGCTCTTGATTAAGGTATTGTATTTGTGTAGCTTATTTGAAAATGTAATACATAATTAAGAAATATAGGTTAATAGATAATAGGAAACAAAATCTGACAACAAACTCCTTGATCCTCTTGCTCTTACAATCTTTCCATCCCCTCTTCCATAATGCTCCCTAATGCTTGGACACAGGAGTGTTTTGTAGATTTATCCGTTGGAACTGGACTCCACAACTCAAATTTTGATTTATTGTGGTTTATTTTAGTAGTCTCCATGTGTTGCAAAGAGAAATTTCCTTGAAGAGGGGTAAAGAGTACACATATATGTGAGTAAAAGGACAAATATTTATAGCCTGTTGTTAGGCAGTATGATGGTTTGCTAAAGTAATAGTTTTGGATTTCCCTTCAGAAACAATGACTTTACTAGCACTGAATAGTTAGCTAGATTTTCAATATCAGACATTCCATTCCTCTTGTTAGGTGTCTTAAGACCAGTTAAAGAGCTATTGGTTACCATCAAGTTATGTGTCCCTATACAATCCCTGTAGGGTTGGTGCCATGTTGGTCATTGGTATGATTCACAGGCATTATGACTGCTTCCATAGCATTTTAGGCTACAAGTCCTTCTTTGCTTTTTTTCTCATGCCAAGTTCTAACCTACAATTACAATTTATACACAGAGAAGTACATTAACTCTTAAGTGTTGTATACTATTACCACCCTTACTTTCTATGAAGGGACCCTGACCCCTTAATTAAGATATTTATTTATAAATTAAATTTTTACCTACATGTTTATTAGTGTACCATTTTACCTAGACTTTGCCTCCTTCAGGCAAGAATTTCTGTCTAGCTAATGCTTGGAAAGTGTTCAACACAACTTACTTTTGCTGGACAGACACAGAGCAAACTTCTTTTTTTTTTTAAAGATTTATTTATTTATTATGTATACAACATTCCTTCCATGTATGCTTGCATGCCAGAAAAGGTCACCAGATCTCATCATAGATGGCTGTAAGCCATCATGTGGTTGTTGGGAATTGAACTCAGGACCTCTGGAAGAGCAGTCAGTGCTCTTAACTTCTGAGCCATCTCTCCAGCCCTAGAGCAAACTTCTATGTCTATAATAATGATCTTTGCGAGAGTTGACATGTGGGACAGCAATTCAGGTGAAAGACATTCAGAATGTGTGAAGTGATATCTAGTAGGCTGGGGAGCTCCCTGTAAGAATACTAGAAGGAGGGGTCACCGACTAATACAGGCACACTCTTATTCTATTTCCAGGCTTCTCAGGCTTCTCCCCAATGTCACACCCTCTTATCATGATGTTTCTGTCTTTGCTATGCATCTAAGTGCAAAGGAGCTCACTATCCATGGTCTGGTACATCTGAGCCATTGAACAAAATAAATATTTTCTCCCTTTAAGTTGTAGGTACACTACATGTCACATGTCACTTGTAACACTAACAAAACTCTGATTCATGCATGTATTATTTTCCAAATGAATACTTTAACTATACCTTACGAGCAGCTATTGTTCATATTGCATTGTTAGGCAATATGGAGGTAAGAAGGAGTTAAGAAAACCCAAGCTTAGTCTCTTGCTTTCCCCAGACTGCACAATGAAAAGAACGGCTTGGGATTATTTTTCCCAAATTTGCATGTTATAGTCAGTTTAAGACAGATTCTTATTAGCTTAGACCCTACACCGAAGCCATATAATTTATATTCTACTCCTTTGTTCAGGATTTTGATCTGTGACAGTTTTAGATACAGGAAAATGAAATTAATAGGACAAAAGAGGCTTGGTGAGGAAATTTAAAAAAGAATCATCCATCCATACCAGGAAGAGTTCATAGATACAATAAAAATGCATTAATTTTCAGCACTCATTGTTTAAAATGGTTAAAAAGCAAAAGTAAATCACAAATTTTCTAAATAAACTTTATAAAATTGCTATATACATATATATGCCCTAATATTTTGTAATGTGATTGTTATTTCATCTAATATATAACAGAAAGACATCTATGTGCATGTTATTTTTATTGTAGAGAATAAGCAATGTGATAGTTGGAATTTAACTCAAGTATATCTGGCCTTGGCTTTCTGCCACTTGACAGTTGTGTGGTCTTTGACAAGTTTTGAAGGTCTGCATTGGATCTCAGGTTACTGGGCTGTAAACATTTTCTTCTGCCTCATGTGAAGCTTGGATATATGATAATGTGAAAACACCCAGGCCAATATCTGGTGAAGTATGTGTGCTTAATAAAAGCTAATTCAATTTAAATCTAAATCTTTTCCAGCTTTCCAAGCAGTTTTAATTGGTCCCTCTGCTACAAACTACCTCTGTCTCTCAGTAAATCCAATCATGTATTTGGCTTCTAGTGAGTCTCTATAATCTTAATTGGATAGTTCAGCTCATGGTTTATGATAAAAAGGCTGTGATCTACAATCACATTATAGATCCATCAACAATTTCCAGAAGAACAATTAATAGTTGATAATGATTTTGATTGATATGATTTCAGCCATATTTGCTTTCTTTTCCCTGACATGGGGTTTCCCTACTGAAAAGTCCACCAGTCCTCAAGATGTTCTGAGTAGTTCCCTGTCTTAACTACTTTTCTATTGCCATGAAAAAACACCATGACCAAAGCAACTTATAACAGAAAACATTCAATTTTAGTTTCATTGTTCTAGAGAATAGTAGAGCTCATGACTATTGTGGCGGAGAACTTGACAGTAGACAGGAAGGAAGGTATACAAGCAGACAGATACGTAGGCAGGCAGACAGGCAGGCAGGCAGGCACGATTCTGGCACAGAGCTGAGGACTTGCACATTGAGAAAACAACTGTGATGCAGACACAGAAAGAACTATCTGGGGTTGGCGTGGGCTTTGGAAATCTCAAACACTACCCCAGTGACACAACTCCTCCAACAAGGTTACAGCTTCAATCCTTTCTAAAGAGTTCCGCCAAAATGGGACTAAGAAATCAAAAAAACGTGAGTTCATATGGATCATTCTCATTCTAACTACCACATCCCCCCCTTTCTAACTAACTTAATCCACTATGGATATTCATTCGTGAAATTCTTTCATAATACGTTCAATGTACTTGATAAATAGGAATGAAACATGCCATTTATCACTAGGAGTCATTCAATAAACTGAATGAAAAAAATAAAAAGAGAAAAAGGAGGATATGACTTCCTAAGGGGCTGAGGTTTTACTATAGATAAAAGAGAGAGGTCTGTGAAGAATTTTGCTGGGATTTTAATGGGCATTGCATTGAATCTGTAGATTGCTTTTTGTAAGATTGCCATTTTTACTATGTTAATTCTAACTACCCAAGAGCATGGGAGATCTTTCCACTTTCTGGTGTCTTCTTCAATTTATTTCTTCAATGTTTTAAAGTTCTTGTCATACAAGTCTTCCACTTGTTTGGTTAGATGTACTCTGAGATATTTTAAGCTATTTGTGGCTATTGTGAAGGGTGATGTTTCTCTAATTTCTTTCCCAGCCCTTTTATCATCTGTGTACAGGAGGGCTATTAATTTTATTGAGTTAATCTTGTATCTGGCTATATTATTGAAAGTGGGGTAAAGGGAATACTTCCTAAATATAACCCCAGCAGCACATACAATTAATAAATGGGACCTCCTGAAACCGAAAAGCTTCTGTAAATCAAAGGACATGGTCAACAAGACAAAATGACAGACTATAGAATGGGAAAAGTTCTTCACTAACCCAACATCAGACAGGGGTCTGATCTCCAAAATATACAAAGAACTCAAGAAATTGGTCATCAAAAGAACACATAATCTAATAAAAAAAATGGAGTACAGACCTAAACAGAGAATTCTCAACAGAGGAATCTAAAATGACTGAAAGACACTTAAGCAAATGTTTAACATACTTAGTCATCAGAGAAATGCAAATCAAAACAACTCTGAGATTCCATCTTATACCTGAAAGAATGGCCAATATCAGAAACACTGATGAGAACTTATGCTGGACAGGTTGTGGGGAAAAGGTAATACTTCTGAATTGCTGGTGGGAACGCAAGCTGGTACAGCCCCTTTGGATGTCAGTGCGGCAATTTCTCAGGAAATTAAGAAACAACCTTCCTCAAGACTCAGTAATACCACTTTTGGGTATATACCCAAAGAATGCTCAATTGTGCCACAAGGACATGTGCAGCATTGTTCATCATAGCCAGAACCTGGAAACAACCTAAATACCCCTCGCCTGAAGAATGGATAAGGAAAATGTGGTACATTTACAAAACGGAGTACTACACAGCAGAAAAAAATAACAACATCTTGAATTTTGCAGGAAAATGGATGGAGCTAGAAAACATCATTTGGAGTGAGGTAGCCCAGATACAGAAAGACATATACTCACTCATGAGTGGTCTTTAAACATAAAGCAAAGAAAAACAACCCTCAAATCACAATTTCAGAGAACTTAGACAACAATGAGGACCCTAAGAGAGACTTATATAGATCCAATCTACATGGGAAGTAGTAAAAGACAAGATCTCCTGAGTAAATTGGGAGCATGGGGACCTTGGGGGAGGGTTGAAGGAAAGGGGAGAGGCAGAGAGGGGAGCAGAGGAAAATGTAAAGCTCAATAAAAATCAATTAAAAAAAAGAAAAAGTACAGGTAGAGGCATCTAGAAGTGTCCAGAGTGAACATGACTGGCTGACTGAACCAAGACATGCGAGGAAAAGGGGGACAGGGAGAAAAAAAGAAAGATAGGGAAACCAGCAGCCAAAAGGCCATGAACACGCCCGAAGATCAGAAGACCAAGAGACAAAGCAACAAAGAGAGGCAAAGGAGCCTCATACCCAAAAAGGCTGAGTTATACAGGGAAGAACAGCTCGGGAAGGACAGTGAAGCTCAGGGACTGGAGAGGCTGAGGGTAGGGAGGCTGTCTAGGATGGAGTTTCTGTTGCTGCGAAAAGACTCAACAAGGGCAACTCCTATAAAGGAAGAACATTTAATTGAGGTGGCTTAACATTTTCAGAGGTTTAGTTTCTTATCATCATGGTGCGGCATGTTGGCCTGCAGGCATACATGCTGCTAAGAAGTAGCTGAGTGTCTTACATTTTATTTCATTGGCAACAGGAAGTAGCTTCGCCCACTGGGCACGGCTTGAGCATATATGTGACTTTAAAGCCCATCTCCACAGTGACACGCTTCCTCCAACAAGTCCATATCTACTCCAACAAAGCAGCACCTCCTAATAGTGCCTGCTCTCTCCGAGGGCCATTTACTTTCAAACCACCACACAGGTGTGGGAAGTGCTGAGGAGCCTGACCTCTGTAACAGATACCTAAGGGAGAAGCCAGAGTCAGCTTTGATATGTTAAATAGGTATTTTAGCTATTTGTCCTGGGTTTGAAAGGAAGAAACATAAATGATTACTTTAAAATGTAAACTGTGTCATTTGTAATCATACATTCTTACAAGAGACAGTAAAATTTCCATGGGGTTGAGATATTTACATATTACAACAATTTGTGGTCACCAATTAGGTCACAGTCTAGAAGACGCTACACCATGCAATACTGTTTAAAATATTCATGGGGTATGGAAAGCAGAAAGAAAAAAGATATTTCAGAGGATCTTAGGGGAAAGAAAAATAAAGAAAAAGAAAACAACATTGCTCTGGGAGAAAATATATTTTCCTCTTGAAATTCTTATTTTTTTTTTCATGAAGCGAAGAGCTACTTACAGATTAAAGCATCCTCAAGGGTCGGTTCACTGGAGCTAAGGTGACCCATACTCAAATCCTGAGTCTGCAGACATTTACCTACGCAACAAGCTAGTTTAATATCTCTGTAAAATGAGAACATTTATAAGAGAGGGCTTGAAGTATTAGTGTTCTATACATGGTACATGCCAGGTACTTTTTTGATAAAAGTTTAGCTTTATTTTCACGATCATGTGACCAAGGGATAATGAGGTGGCTAGCCCCAGCAACTCTAATTCCTCTAGAGGGAGCAGGCTTGTGCAATGCAATGTTAGAGGAAAAATGTGGAAATCTGTCCCCTAACACCTTGATCTTTGCCTGTGTTTTAGTGTCATCATAGTTCTAAGCCATAATTTTCATGCCTTTATCATTCCCCTTCTGGGTTTATTAGCAATGCCGTTTTGCTAGTTGTATAATCTTATATTGCTGGATATCACAAGATGACATGAAGAGCTTTTCCCTACCCAAAGTGTAGTCAAACAGGGTTTTCAGCAGGGAAGAGCCTCATTGGCAAATGAAGGGGCTCCTGCAAATACCCTCTAAGCCATTACCAGAGGACTGAGGCAACATGGAGCTCCCTGATGTCCTCTAGAGAAAGATTAATGGAGGACAGGCATAACATAGCAAAGAGCTATATTTCATGCTTAAAAGGTTAATTCTTGCTTTGTTTTGCTTTGCTTTAGTTTTAGAGATTTCATGGTGGATGAGGAGGGCAGAGGAACTATAGAGTTCAGAGAGAATATTGGGGAGAAGGAAAGAAATTCATCAAGGCAAGGACTTACTGCTCCTTCAATTTGTTTAATTTTTCCCAGTCCTTCTCCAATACAGCTACACTTTGCATAACTTTTATGTTCAGGTGATGGGGTTCTTGATTCCTATTGTCCTTACCTTCAAAATGTATCCATTTTGATAAGAAGAACATGTAAATGGAGGAAAGAAGATGAAGCTATAAACAGGGGAGTAAGGAAAAGTGATTTTCAATACATAACAAAAAGAAGACACTCAACAGTAATAGCCAAATGCAACTCAAATGCTTTCTTTTAAGACTCAATTAGGGTTGATGAGTCTAAATTTCCTGCAGAAGAAGGTGCACAGACATGCCTTTGTTGAGTTTCAGGATGCTTTGCTCTAGCTACTTTAAAATGATAAAAACAAACGCTACTACAATTACCACTGCTATTTTATTTATGTGTTTGCTTCCTTGGACTAGAAATAATGGTAGCACTGGATAATTTGATCATAGAATGAGTACCTTTTCTTCTTAAAGGACAAAGATTGGGTTATGGATTTTCACAGAAATATGGCAATAACCTCACATATCTGTTGAGTCTTTCAAGCTTTGGCTGTCCAACGTATTTCTCTGGAAGTGCATTTATGCCTCAATGAATCCAAATGAAGACAGTAGGGCATGCAGCACACTTTCTTACGGTGGGTAGAACGAAGAATCTTTTACCTAATTGAAAATGTTGGAGAAATCCATTTGAAAATCTTAATAGAATTTTCTGTTTTGGATCTGTACCAAGATACTGGGCTGGTGCAGCCATTTTTCCATACCATAACTCTTAGATAAAGAACCACTGGGAGAAGCAAGGGAGCATAGAACTGTGCATCATCCTTGAAAGCCCTATCAGCATGCCTTTAAATGAAAGGTTCACTTAAAACTTCGGTTTCCACTCTCGTGAAACCAAGGTTCAATCAAAGAAGAGATTTTCTTCCATGGTCCTTTATCAGGTTGCAGACGTCACCCAGAGGTCACCTCAACGAGGAAAGCCAATGTTGTCAGATTTACTTCCTCGATGGTGGCAAGCCTACAGAAACACACTATTGGTATGTGTCCAGAGAGCATGGCTGGCTCAGGGAACTGCAGAATCACTAGAACTGCTTTCTTAAAGACTTGGCAAGGGTAGTCTTAGCCCTGATTGCATATTGGCAGCACATTGCAAGCTGTAATAGAGTACATGACAAGACTAAAATATGCGCTCTCACTCTCTATGCCTTTGTGCGTCTCTCTCTCTCTCTCTCTCTCTCTCTCTCTCTCTCTCTCTCTCTCCCCCCTCTTCCTTTTTCTCTGAAAATATTTTCACTGGTCTAATAACTTTAAATTTTCTAAAAAAAACAAACTTTTCATTTCAGAGTTCTCTACCAAGAGGGTGACAAATCCTTTACAGATGAGAGGTAAACAATGCAGTCCTACACAATATTACATTTCTCATTGCTGTGTCATAATACCAACAAAACTGACTTAAAGAAGGTGTTTCTTTTGTTGCACGGTGTAAGTGTATATTCCACTGTAGCAAGGAAGGGACGGAGGCAGGATCATAAGCTGACTGGTCATGCAATGTTCATAGTCAGGAAGCAGATGTCACTTGTTCTTTCTTCTCTACACGTTAAAAGTGAGCTAAGCCTCTCTGGAAGTGCCCCAAGATTTACATCCTTGGTGCTTCTAAATCCCATCAAGCTAATAATCGAGATGAGTTCCCCACACACTATATATCTCCATACTTTGCTACTAAACCTGGGTAAGTGCCACTTTCACAACTTACCAGTATGAGGTCATAACCAACCATTTTATCTGATTAACACTTGTTTTTTCTTTAATAAATTGATTACTATCAAACTACTTTCCTATCAAACTTAAGAGGACTAAGTGAAATTGATGTATGCAATGTGGTTAACACAAACTTAGTAAATAGTATATTTCAATAACATTATTTGTCATATTTTCATTAATATTTGTGTACAAATTATTTTATTATAACATGCATTTAATAAAAATCCCTCAGTGCTGCTTTATATATAATTCTAAGTAATTATATGTAACTCTAGGAGTTACATGGGGTCCATTTAATAATGTAACAGTCATTTAAAGTGGACTATGAATAATTTCCTTGAGAAATTAAAGACAAATAAAAGCTGTGAGCTATGTGGGATCTATAACAGTTTAAACAGGAGGGCCTAAGTTGTTTCTTCTTTGTTGTAGTTCTTACAAGTACCAACTACTTTTCCATAGTGAGCACGTTCTCATTGCTCTCAAGGCCCTACTTACAGTTCTCAATACATTCATACTTGGCACTGGTTTATTGGTTTATTAGGTTGTTATGGGTATCCTGTCATGTCTCTTCCTCTTCCTCCACTCTCCTCTTTAGATCTATCTGGTGGCCTTGGTTCTACTCAAAAGGATATTTCATTGAAGGTTTAGATGACTTCTGTCTATCTTAACACTTCACTAAATATCTCCATTCTGCTCAGATGCAAGATGAACTCTATTAATCCCAGCAAGAGACTAAAGATGAAATATCTTGACCACAATATAACCAGGAGGCAAACAGCAGAAAGTGATAGTTATCCTTTGCTATACGAGAGAGAAGGAATGGGTGGGGAGGTGGGAAGGATCTGGGAGGAAATGGAGGATGGGAAACTGTAATCGGAATATATTCTATGAAAAGCTATTTTTTTTCAATGAAAAATGCTAGAGCAATATGGCTTTTGACCTTGTCTCATACTGAAAACTTATTCAGATCAACTCTGAAGACAACCGAATTCCTGACTTTTCGCAGAACATCTAGGAACTTGAAAGGCTGTGTTTCTGTAGCTTTCCAAACCAAAATTTTGCCACCACTTCAACAGTACACAGCACTTTCGCCACCTCAAACTATGTGTAGTATATCTGTCAATGCTTGTATACTGCCATGAATTCTATATCTTATTATTTAGAATAATTTATTTTTCTTAATGTGTCTTGTGAGTTAATCATTTAATAATCCATTCATATGTTTGAATTTCTGGAAAAATGTCAGTTGTAGACATGCACAGTCAAGATTTCTGTTCTGTATTGAAAACACTTGACTGGACCTCTGCTGTTATAGAGAATGCATTGTTTTATTGCTTATAAGACTCCACCAAAAAGGCTGAGGAGGATTGAAAGTTTAATAATTTTATATGTGCTCAACATATGAAAGAAGTGAAAAGATGAACAGGTACAAATAATTATCCTTACATTTCAATATTCCTTCCCACATCCAGGTTTTTGTTTTTGTTTCTTTTTTTTGATATTGCCTTCCTCACAAATCGTCATGATTTAACATACATTTTACTTGACCAAACTCATAAAACAAGCCAATGTGTTTCCGTAACAACTAGGTTACCTGCCTCAGTATTTGCAAGGAAGGAAAGCTAATGGAAGGAGTTGATTAGCTGAAACCCAGGCATTTAGATGGATCGGGTGCATGTATTTTCCTGTTGCCACAGCCAACCAGGAAGGCAGTTTCAGCACTTTTCAGCCTATTGTTAAATGGATTTAGTGCCACATTCTGGTTCCTAAAAGCCCTGAAAAGCTAGGTCACTTGTCCTAAATAGGCCAAGTAAAGACACAATTAATAGTGAAAAGAAGAAGAAGAAAAAGAATAAAAAGATTTGTGAGCACAGTGGGAGTAGGAAGAAAGAACCCAGCGGTCCCCTTATCCCTCTGCCACCTGTGGGATCCTGACCCGATATTTAGACTTAAATCCAGGGCCAGAGGCATGGTTAGGTAAGAAGTTCTTATCAAAGATGTCCTTGGTGATGTGAATGATAAATATTCCCTAAACTGTCACAGATTTGTATGCTTGGTGCTCAGGGGAGTGGCTTTGAGAGGAAAAAACAAACAAACAAACAAACAACAAAACTGCCTTGTCCTAATTCTCTATTTTGTGCTTGTGATTAAAGTTGCAAGCCCTTGACTTCTCTAGCAGTCATGCCTGCCACTGCTGTTCTCTGCATCAGACTCTTACCATCTTAACCATTTCGCCATCACAGACTCTAACCCTCTAGAACATAACATTAAGTCCAAGTTAATTCTTTTTTTTTCCTATAAATTTACTTGCTCATGTTGTCTCATCGCAGCAGCAGAAAAGTTACTAATACAAGTAACCGCTCTCAGATACTAACATCACTATCTGACTTCAGTCCCTCCTGTCAGGTGGTCTGAGAAGCTGCCTCACCCCTGCAAAAAAATCTTTTCAGAAAAGAAGCTTCTTGTCTGGGGGAAATTGGGCTTTAACCTGTCGCTTCTCTCAGAAATAGATTCCTGGGGAAATTCTAATTCTTCAAAATAGCCTGATAACCAGAAGGAGGGACCCAAATTTCTCTTTAGAATGTTTTCCTTCCTGTCAGGAAAATTAGCACTAGTATCTTCCCAGACTGTTTTTACTGCCTTTGGAAAATGTAAAAAAGGATGAAGAAGCCAAGGCCCCCACTAGCAGGCGATATGGACAACACTTCAAAGACAGAAGATGAAGTAGTCATGACAGAAATGGGAAAGCTTGAGAAACAGAGGAAACAAGCAGACTGCAATAATCTAAACCCAGCCAGAACCTCTGATAGGCATCGAGCTGTTCTGGAGGGAAAACATGGAGGACAAACACTTGCAGTTTCATTTCCTTTTGGTCTCATCATGGCAGTCAATCAGAGTGGGAGGAGCCTCCTCGCAGCCTTGAACACCTGGCTTCCTGGTAATAGCTATCCCTAAGAGTCACCACACTAATACAGATCTAGGTTCGAAGGTAGTATTCATCCAAAGAGCTATTCAAAGCAAGAGATGTTTCTCCCTCTCTCCTGACCTTTCTGAGTTTTGCTGATCCTCAGAGAATAACAAAAAATGTTGTCTGCTTTTGATTTTTGCTACAAGAATAAAAGGTGAGGGGAAGTGAGGGCAGGTCAAGGAGTATCTTGGCAATGCTTTCTTTGAAATTTTAAGGATCTGAAGATTGTCACCCAGTGTGTGGACATTGTACAGGAATTGACTGGATGTGAACCATCACAGAGAGAAATGCTAGGAACTGTGACTATCTAAAAGTGTTGTAAGTGGTAGATTCATCTCCCAAATAGACACATGGATGAGCATGCATGATGTAAAATACACAAAGATTCAGCAAAAGAATGTATGAGTTCATCCTTTCTTGCCTTCTTACTACATAACCTTGGGAAAGTCAGTTAATTTCTTTAATGTTCAATATTTCCCAGTCTATAAAATGACTTTCACACTGCTTCTATTGTCTGCACATGGCTTTTGTGAGGGATAACTAAGAATATGCATATTAATAACATATTTAAGATTTAAAGAAACATAAGCATCAAGATTTCTTTTGTCTGTCTGATCTTTCAGTACATCACCTTACCTATCACTTGAAGTGTCAGAATTAGAGGAAACCTTGGTAACTACCTAGCTACCCACCCATGCTCAGTTGCATGTTGCTTCCTCTATCATGGATTAACAATGACACCAGTCTCTCCCGTCCCTACCATTGATGGGTAATTCATCACCTCGAGAAACAGTATGTCTGTAGTAGATAGGTTTGATATAGCAAAGTAGGTCAGTGTCTTTCCATTTTATGTTTACTGTGTAATAAACAGGAAAAGATTCTACTAAGTATTTTATAAGCAGGTTCTCATTCTGCTCCCTGGAACAATGTGAATAGACTTGCTTATATATTTTCACCTATGAAGAAACTGAAGTCTGGTGATTAGCAATCACTTGCAAAAGATTGTACATTACTGAGTATTGTGAGATGATCGAGTGACATTTTTCGATTGTGATAAGTTCAGAAAAAGCAAGAAATATCTGTCATTCTCATGAGATATTAGAAGGAAACTATGATTTCTTTCTTTCTTCTTGACTTTCTCTTAGCAGAGTGAATTTGAAAAAATACACCGAGGTTTTCCAGCCTCCCTCTATATACTGAAAAAAAATAGTACATTTTAAGAGCCACAGATGGATGCATGAGAAAACAAACAAGCTAATATTTGTAAAGAACATTTTGACTGTTTAATAAAGCCATGTCCTAACTGAAAAATTAAGTATTCCACAACCTGTGTGGATAGGCACAGCTCAATAATAAGAATAAAGCCTGGTTTTAAGCTCGGTTTTAATAACAGCATTGAATTAAGTTAGCAATTAACACAGCGCCCACAGGAACAAAATCAAACCAATTAGTTAATATAGATCTTTGGCAAACTGAAATAACAAAACCACAGGATGTTCCATGATTTGTGTTGTTCATGGGTTCTACTGATACCTAGACCATAGATTGCTTTTAAAACATGTCAATACCTTGAGTTGTGTGTTCGGAGAACCATGTGATCATATATGTATGGCCTGCCTGACTTTCACTAGAAGAGTGGACCAAATGCCTCTGTCATCTCTGTTTTCTTCTGGGCTATGATGTCATGAGATCAAACTACTACAGAAATGTGTGAATAACAGATAGACAGATAATTTATACTTAAGAACAATGGCTGCAGTTTATGTCAAATTGAGATGAAACTATCTCCCAGCTTTTAACATCCACCAGATAGAAAGGAGCCATTGTGCTCTTTTTTTTCTTTCACCTATTATGGCCTTAAAAAAATCAGTACTGTTCTCAGATCAGTGGTAAAATACGTTAAAAGGGATTGGTCCCATGTGTGGTTCACTATGATTCTGGCTATTTTGCTAAATTGAGTATAGGAAATTCAATCCAAGGCTACATAGCCCCTGTCTTGGAAAAACTTAAAAATATTTAATTGAATAACTCAGCGCTATCAAGTTGAATAAGACATCGCTGAGGCAACTCAAACTTCGCATCCAGTTCAGCCCCTCAGGGGGACCTAATCTCTCAGATCTCTGTATTTATTTTAATTTATTCCTTGACAGTTCCATACATCTCCATCACACACTTTAGCCATGTTTGCCACCCCTGCCCTCTCTCACCATCTTCTCATTTCAGGCTGCTCCCTTGTCCAGTTGCCATCCTCTCACCCTCATGCCATTTCCTTTTGTTTCTGCCTTTGTGTTGTGGCTTACTGAGTTCTCCCAGGTCTGCCCCACGAGTCTGTCCCTGCAGCTACCCACTGGAGGATGAACTACTTACCAGTGGCAATGATACTGAAGACAACCACTCCCTTTACGCAAAGTCACCAACTGCGCTATGAGTCTGCTTTCATCTCTAACTGAATGTTGATAGGTCCCCTCATGGGCAGACACTGTACCTTGTTTTCCAGGTCTTTCTAGTCTCTACATTTTTTGATAACAGAATATCCTGAATATAAAGAGCTAGATGAGGAAAAACAACTCTAGATAGACTAAAAGTTTCATAATTTTTAAGCACTAAGAACTGATATGGTTTTTCATAAAAGAGTCAAGAAGTTTATTCGACATCCATCATGAACTCAATAGCATCCACTGTGACCTCAACAGATTTCCGGAAACAAGCATAAGGCTACAAAAATATTGTTGAAAGTGGACTAAGAGAGAACAAGGCTCCTCAATTTGTTATGCTTAATTTACCAAAGTAAAACTAAAGATGAAAATGTTAATATTCACTGATTTTGCCTTATGATGGAAACTGGTGACTTAAATTTGGCAATGGCTTATATATAAGTAGAGATGACAAAGTTTGGTTTCAGTTAAGAGGAGATAAGATAAAGGTTTTATGTATCTTAATTTGCCTTAAAGGCAGTGCTTATGAGGCGTAATTCTTAGGATGTTGAGGCCAATGAAATGGTCGTTTACAACTACATAGACACATTTTGTCTACCTTTGAGTTTCCCCCAAACCCTCGTATGGTTGTAATATAATTCCAATTCTCTGTTTGCAATGATCTTTCAGAAAATCTAAACTTTTGGATCTAGCATTTCTGACCTACTTTTCCTTTACTTTGGTTTTTAAATTTCATAATTTTTAAACTAGAATTCTAAATTTTTTCTCCTTTCCTTCTTCTCTATAACTCTTGACTGGCAACCCCTCTACCTCTGTTTTTCTATATCAATTTTATGATCTCTATTCATTTAATTATAAGTATATGTATATATATGTGTGTATACATTTATGCATATATTTCTAAATATATAAATACTGCCTGGTCAGTCCCTATAAAGTGACTTGTGTGTATTATGATTTCAAGGTTTACCTTTTGGTTTCTGTTGTGGGAATGCCTTCAACCAATAGCCGTTAGGATACCACCCCACTTTGGATGTGGTCTCATGTATTGTAAGTGCAGATGCATGTGCAGCCCCTTATTTGCTGCTGGATTCGATTCCAGTTCCAGAGAAAATAAAGACTGTGGATTTCTAGCCAAACTGTGAGTTTATCTGTAATAAATAAACCCTGTTATACTCCATTCTGGGCTATGGTAGAACTCTTTGATACTACTACACCTATCCTTACAACAGATTGAGATTGTTACAGAAAACCAAGTGACCATGTGGTGGTACCCAGACTCTACTGACATTTCTACAACACAGCTCCAGTACCTAAGGCTCAGAGACCATAGCAGATGAGGGGATGAAGGGTTATATAAGCCAGAGGAATAGAAAATATGTTTTGAGATTTTTGTCTCCTAGAAATGTCAGAGAGGCTACCTATGCCCATGGAGTCTCATCAACATGGCTGACCTACTTTTTTCAATAAGCTGTTCTAAAACAACTTTTTTTCCTGTTTTTCATTTGCTGTACTATGTATAAAATTTTCTTATAAGAGAATCAGATGTGATTCTCAAAGTGATTCAGCAAAGTTTGGGACAAATAAAAACAGAATAAGTAATAGTATTAAACTATTTCTGTGCTTGAAATACAGGGAACAGAATTCTATTCATGACTTATTCACCTCTTTGCTGTTCAGACAATTTTTATCATGACTTGAATGGAAACAATGAGATAAAGTGTTCCTAGAATTTCATGCAATTGTAAGTTTTAATTTCCTTAATGTTAAAATTTTACTTTTAAATGAAAACTACAAAAATAAGGTCAGTTTCCAAGATAAGTGATAGTCTTAGAAAACATTATTTCCAAATCTCATTTGATTTTATCAATAAAGCAAATATTTGAGGTCATAAGTCATGATTTGTTTAAACTTTCCACCTACCATGCCAGAGACTAGAACAGGTTTTCAATGCACTAGCAACTCGAATTTTTAAAAGATAAGCATCAATATTAACATGTTCCCTTTAAGTTTATAAATATTTTCATCTGTAGTGGTAATGTACATCTAATTCTCTTGTCATGAGAGTGAACCCTGAAACTACAAAAAGCCAATGGTCCTATCCATTTCCTGTACACATTGAAGCTGATTTCTGACAAATGTTTTAGCTGCTGTGGTCAACCATGTGCTTCCAGCTTTGGGCCATGGAGACACCACATGGAATCAACCACAGAATGGGATGTCAGACTTATTTTACCTGCTACAGACACCTAGGTGACAGTCCAGAAGACAATGGATACAATAAAGACTCATTGCAATCACATTTACCTGTCCCATGACAGCCCAGAACGTGCCCAAATTAGAGCAGAGAGTGACACGCCAGTTCCTAGAACTTCCAGGTCTTGAAAAGCCCTGGTATGAGCATGCATTTCTCTGTAACTCAGCATAATTATAGTTCTGCAGATCCACCAGAGAAGTCGGTGCCCTTAACTGTTTCTCTGTTCACTGGCCTCTCAGTGAAAGCCCCTGCCAGATCTCAAACTTATTTCAACTGTGAGCAGTATTAAGCATGAAAAAAATCTGGTTAGCAAAATTGTACCAACCCTCAAAATAGAAAATATTTAGCATATTTTACACTTAGTCCCCCAAAGTTAAAATACCACAGGTGATGAATGACACTGGTAGGGTTTGGGTCTAAACTTTAATTTTTATTGGCTAGATGGTTGTGATAGATTGACAATTAGATGAATGGAAAGATAAAACAAGACACTCTTAGGACAAACAGCTTTGCTACTATTCAAAGGCTGTTTTCTCCTCTAAGAGAGCAGAAGGCTCAAATAATCCTAATATCTGTTATACAAAGAAAGTTTGTTTTTTAATTATGAGCTTGAAATCCACATTAAATGAACCAAAGAATTTAATGGAGATATTAATGTCATAAGCATAACATTTATATCATATCATAAATATTTACACCAAAATTAAGCAATTTGATGCAAGCAATCCTTGTAGCCCTTAATGTGGCTTCTAAAATAAAGAGTATATTGCTAAGACTAATGAATATGTTACTCAGAACCTCAGCTTTTATAACTTTCTAAACGTAATCTGTGCTATAATTTAATTTGAAAATAAATTAGAGCAAACTTTTTCTTATTTTAAAATTGTGTTTTTCTTGTGTTATTTACCCCAAACAACCCTGAGGTGTAAGTTCCATACAAGTCTTTACAATGTGGGACAAATATTCTTAGAAAACATTCAACAAGTGTATGTTTATAATCTAAGATCCCCAAGGAGGTATAGTATTATAGCTAAGAATAATATTAAGTAAATTCCTATTGTAATGATTGTTACTTATTAAAATATACAATCCCTAATATTAGGTGTAGAATACTAAATTAATTTTTTTTGCATTAATAGATAATTTCTTACACCCCAAATAAATTATGAGTGATTAAAGAACTATATAAAACATTTAAAAAGAAACTGAAATTTCAAGTTATAAACTTGGGCCACAAAGCACATAGTAAAGTATACATTTACCCAACCCTCTTTTTATTCCTATGTTGTCTGTAAAAGAACAATATCCTGTACAATATATCACATAACTTTTAGATGAAAATATACATACCTAATCCAAAAGAGGCTAATTTTATCTTCTCTGTGTTGTTCAACATGTCAGTTCCATGGTCCATCACTTACGGATCACTATCCTTTAGTATAAAATTGAAAATCTCCTTTTCATCCAGTGAGTCATCTTTATACCGTTATGCCGCCATTTCACTTTCATTTGGCCCCCTGCATTGCTTCAGAGATGTTGGAGACCAGTGGGTGTGAAGTCTTCAGTAGGCATTTCCTTGCTTCTGTGTCTTTCTCTCTTATTTATCCAAGATGACCATACTCAGACCCTCTACTAGGCACGTTAGCATCTCCACAGCTCTCCATGTTTTTGTTATATACATCTACTCGCATTCTTCTCTTGCCTGAAGGTTATTCCCCCATATACCATGCCGATTACAAGGTTATTATTTAGGTTATCTATTCTTTTGTACTTAAAAGCTTATCATGACAAGTCTGGTGAGGCAGGGCATGTCTGTAAGCCCAGCACTAAGTAAGACACATTCTAATTCAAGTGAGTCTAGAGGGACATCCTTTCAATAACAAATAAAAACCTTAACAGAAAGAACATACATACTTTCTTTAATTGTTCAATTCATGTGATCTGTTCTTCAGAATTGTATCTGTATGGGGAAGAGCTAAGAAAGCAGTATCAGATGTTCTTGAAGAGGTACAAAGCATGGTTAAAAGCATCAGAGGTGCTGGTGTGTCTAGTGATAGACAGGTCTAGAAAAGGTGAGATAGACTTTTACTGACTGATGGTTTAACCTCTCCTAAACGTGCAGAATCTATAGACTACATTTAATATATAGGCTCCTAATCTTACTCATGATCAGTATAATTTATATTTAAAATCATATCAAATATTCACTCCAGGAAATTCAATCCAGGGGAGATGATACACTGGCATTGGAAGAACTGAAAACAAAACTGGATGTGATGGAATAAACCTGAGAATATAAGCAACAGAAAGACAGTGTCATCTTTGCAATGCAACAGATATATAAGCAGATGATAAATAAGCATAACCTGGAAGACAGTCTCCAAAGAGGAGCAGAAATCAGAGTAGAGTCTGTGCTTGGATGCTAGACCATGGATGAGATGCAGAAGCTGAAAGGTAAGTGAGAAGAAATACCCTGCCTAGGTATTCATCACAGTCAGTCTCCCTCCAGTAACTTCATTGGTTTGATCTTACAGGAAACCAGTTGACAATGGGACAGGGAAATGTGATTTACGGAATATTCACCTGTGACATAGAACAAAGCGAAGGAAGTTGGGGTGAGAGAATACTAAAAGCGCAGGTGAATTCTTTATCTAGCTCCCTACCCAGAGCAAGCTATTAAATGCACACATATCTCAAATACACACTATTTTAGAATCGATATACAACCATCCGATGGCTTAAGTACTTTACATTGGTAAACAATATTATTACACACAAAGAGACACCACAGAATATTACAGGTGCATATGCATCACCCTTTATAATGCAAAAAGCTTTGTATAGCTACTTTTATTTAGCAGCATAGCTCAAGTTTGAAGAATCCTGGCTAATCTCTATTTCAGCAATTCCTTGATTAACAACCCTGAACAAATGTGTAATGTGTTTATTTTTTATTTGAATACATTCTGTGGTCATCGAATTCACACTGACACCAGGCATCCATCTATAAATAAAAAAATACGTATTTTCAAACAATGTTTACTAATTGATTTTTCACTTTTTCTTTAAGCAAATTCTACATCAATAACAGTCTTCCTTTGCAATCCAAAGTAAAAAGGAAGGTGATTAAACTTCATTAAGGGGCAACTATTCTGTGTCCTTTCCTCTTGCTCAGTATTTGATTTGTATGCTGTGAACTATAAAAGGAATTGGTTGCATCCTTTTTTCGTATGCACAATGTTTTCTAATATAATCCAAAGATTAATCATTATGCTACTTAGTAAAGTACCAGTTATAATAAAATTATTTATGTAATATAGGACAATTTACTGAACTATATTATTTGATATGTTACTGTTATGTACTGGACTATGGAAAAACATGGAAAACTTTCCAATTAGGAGCTTTGTTTTTTTCTAGTTTGCTCAACGGAAAACAACCTCATGCCACAGTGCTCCACACTGAGTCAGGGGCTAGCCAGCCTTCTTTATCATTTAATTACCTACTACACAGCTCATCTAAGAATAATGTCAAGGTTTGGGTCATTGAACTTGGCCATAAAAATAGCATTGGAAACAAATGTGAACAACAATACCTCCTATTACTACCAAATAGACATGAAGGCTATCACTGCAGATGAAATGATAGAGGAAGTGAGCAAGTCTATTTGTTAGCAACAGCAATGTAACTGTAAATTAGAGGAAACAGAAGTGGGTGGAAAATGATATGTTTGATACATCTAGTAAAATTTTTCACGAGAAAAACAAATGTGTAGCACACTAAGACTAAAATACTGAATAAGGAAATACATTCTTCATACGACAGAGAAGTCGCAATTGAAAAAGTGATTACCATGGAGGAATGAGAACCTGAGGTCAGCAGCCAGCCCCTGGGTAAAAGTCTGCCTCTACTGCACGTGTCTGCAATTCCAGGACTAGGGAGGCAGAGATGGGGGGATGTCCTGATCACTCATTTAGCTTAAGCAATGAGCTCCAAGTTTAAAGAGAGACTTTGTCTCAAACAAAACAAAATAAGGTAGGACAGTAATAGAGAAGAAAGACAGTGACCTGTGATCTCTAAAGAATACACACATACGTACACACCGGTAACACATAAATAATTTATATATACCACACACAAGGTCATATATAAGCAGAGAGACAGAGACACAGACACAGGCACACACACAGACACAGACACACACACACACACACACACACACACACACACTCCTTCAGTTCAACTCTTTTTCTTTGAAAACAGTGAAAACCATTGTATACCAAAGAGCACATATATAGTTACTTTTAAAACAGGAACATGAAGTATACTATAAAACTCTAAGAAATTACTATGATCATTAAATATTTATTGTATTTAGTATTTGGCAGTGATCTGCTATTATTTCAAAGCAAAAACAGTTTTTCAAATACTAAAATTTAGAAGGAAGAGGAACTCATATACCCTTTATTACCCAGCAATGTATCTATATGTTCATAGTTATATATGTATCTACTTATAATATCAATCTTCAAAATAATTCTTTTGCCCCCATTTTAAAAGAAAGCAAGCAAAATACAAGAGAAATTATTGTATTCAAATTTACACAACAGAGATGCTGTCACATAAAATCATTTCAGAAACAAAATTCAAAGCTTTTGTTATTTTTTTCCTTCTTCTTCTAAGTTATATTTAGAGCTGAGACTTTTCGGTCTCGCTGAGTTTTGAAAGCAAGAAAATTGTTTGACAATTTCAGTGTCCAAGTCCTGAGCAGTTTATTTGATGACAAACAGACTCCAGAATTCTATGTGGTCTCCCTTTTGAGGTAGATTTTTGTTTGTTTGTTTGTTTAGCCTTATTCTACGGTTGAGGATAAAGAGCTTTGACCAGAACACACCTAGCTCGATCAGGACCTGGGGCCTCACCCCTTCCAACAGGACTAAGATCTTATTTTTGTTTCTCTGAAGACTTTTCTTAATCCATCAGCATCTGGCTGTGCCATATCTGTTCTCTCCAGTGGTGGTTCTTGGCTGGCTTCCTCTATTTCTAGATCAGTGAGCTGTGACATGGCTTCTTTGTTAGACTGATAATCATGGAATGTCTCACCAATTTTTTCCTCCTTGTATTGGCAACTTTGTGGAGATTAGGGAAGTTCTCAGGAGCCAGCTCTTTGTGACAGGGAAGTTGCCATACTTTCATAAAGGGAAAATTGCCATCATATCTTTATGTGCTGTTTGCTGGAAGATGGCTGTTTCAACCCAGAACCCTCGAGCATACCTGAGTGAGGCAACTGGCCTTTGATGAAGGACTGAATGGTCATGAAATGCCATCTCAGTATATACTGCTGTCATTTTGAGTTGAACTCCATAGTCATGACTGGTGGGATACAGTGTGTCATCATGCTCACAGTCTACAAGTACTTCAAGGAGGATATTTTCCACGGTGGACAGTATTTTCAAGTTCCAGAGGATCTATTGTCCTCATTTGGCCTCCAAAGACATGCATATGGTATACACACATAAATGTAGGCAGGATAACTCCTCCATTTCCTTATAAAATTATATGTATAAATATGGTAATATAGCATTAAGACTGAGATTAGAGTTAAACCCAAGTCAGACAACACTATTAAAGATTCTAAACCAATCATGATTCTTTTCCTTAAATATCAATGAAGACATATATTTGAATTTGTTCTCTCATGGTATAAAATGCCTAACCATAACATAAACTTCAGACAGTATTGGAAAACCAAGAAAAGGTAAAAATCGAAGCATAGAGAAAATTCACTACCTTAAATAATTAAAAATAAAAACGTTTGAGGTAAGAAGGCAAATTATGGAGTGGATGAAAAGTCCATTTAAATGTAAAATATCCTTAAGTTTCAATAATGTAACAAGTTAATAACTGAGGAAAACATCCTGAGATGAATAATTTGGGACTTGCCTGTACCCTTTAACTATGGAGCTGCTATAGCAATGTTACTAGAGAAAAATTAATGTTTGCAATTAAGACCAAAGCTTTAATACCATAAATCCTACTGTAGCTGTTCATTACCAAACTCTTTGGGATCTGTGTCTATTTTCAACAATCAGTGATTTTCATTTCTGCTTCTTTTGTATGGGACCCATTATTTTAGCATCCAAGAAAATATCCAGTTAACACTATTTAAAATTATAATTGAATTACATCTACACTATATAATCACCACACATGCGCACACACACACACACACACACACACACACACACACACTAATAAGGAAAAACATTTAAGGGCTCTTACAAGACTTTAGTAAAAGTTTTTGCTGTTTAGGATATGTTATAATAGAACTGTAAAGAGAACATAATCATATATTATAATTATAAATATTGTTTAATTGTTTATAATTTTATGGTATTTTTGTATTTTTTCACACTTTCGTTCCTTGTAGTTAAGCAAATGTATTTTTATCTCCTCTCTATCTTCAATTCTTATATGTATTAGAGAAGAGTGAATCCATAAATAAGAAGCTGTACAAAAGCAAAAGTGAGATAAATAAAGTTCTAGAATGTGACATTCATGCTTGTGACAGACCATGGCACCCCACAGAATTTATTAACAATCAGTACATCAGTATTATTTTGAAGGAAAATTCCAATGACAAAATAATGTACCTTGAAAGAAAGGAAACATTGTATCACAGGGATGTTCAAGGTACAACATTTTGCATGGCTAGGATCTTCCTTCTGCTCTCAGTTAACTCATAACAACTTCAATGTCATGGTCTTTGTTTCCTTTATTATGTCTTATTTTGATATATTTAGGTGTTATCTCTTAGCCTGTTTTCTTTTTTCCTAATGAGAGAGAGCATAGGGGTGGTGGATCCAGATTAGAGAGGAAGAGGGAAGGAACTTGGAGAAGTGGAGGGAGGGGAAACTGAAAACAGCATGTATTATATGAGAAAACGATCTCTTAATAAAAGTGAGAACAAAAAAGTATATAAGACACATGATAATAAGCTGGGTTCATTCAAATGTTTTCCTGGTACAACAATGTCCTAGTTACCAAGCCTGCAAACTATTAGCTAATGGAGCACTTAGAACTATGCCCCACTAAGTCTTTAGTAGGCAAACTATCAGAAGTACAGCCATTCAAACATTGAGGGTAAAGAAACCATAGTACGGTGTTTACTTGCCTCATATTCATGACATTCCCAAGACAACAGGGTTTTTAAATAAGGCACGACCACTTACCTAAGGAGAGAATGAAAGAAAAATGCAGGTCACTATAAGATAATAACAAAAACATCATCAGTGAAGTATGACATCTGTTAATAGGCCTACATATATTTTAAATCAGGTCTACCATCTAAGTCCATTAAGTGCTTCCACTATAATTTTTATGGCCCATATTCCTTTGAATATTTATTGCTTTGTTCCCCCTACTTTGGGTATGACTTAATTCACGGATTCCACCCTAAGACTTTCAAGCATCACCTTCTCAGGTTGTTCTGACTTTGCTAATATTCAATGTTTCAACGGGGGGAGAAAAAGAATAATTTTGACCACGAAATATCCAGGGAATAAAGAATACATTTCAAACTTTGCCTCATTGGAGTGGTACAGTGATCAAAGGGTTAATCAGATTCCACTTTAGGAACTCTAAATTATGGGGAGCAAGCAACCTGGGAAGCGACAAGAAAGTTTTCAATTAAAAAATTAACTTTAATAACTATTAAATGTGATACAATTTAGATGATTGTCAGTTCCTTTATTTTATATCCTAAAAAAATATTGGTTTGGTTGAGCATAGGCAAGACTGATCTGGCCAACAGTTTCTGGGATTATAATAGGCTGATACTATATTATAAATTGGGATTTATATCATTGAAACTTCATTTGTGAAGAGGTACCAAGCTGGAGTTGGTGGTAAAAGATCCATACTGGAAATGAGGTGAAATTGCCTTGGTAACAGTTATTCAAGATCATTCTGAAGTTTCCACATGAAAAGGCTGGTATGATTTAGAACGCTTACATACAAAATCACTCAGCAGACACAGGACAAGTATTTCTCCATGGATCTTGAGCTATTGCTGCAAGAATGAGAAATAAACTGTGTTGTGGAGAGCAGAGAGAGAGAGAGAGAGAGAGAGAGGATGGGAGGGAGGGAAGGAGGGAGGGA
>PVIU01013199.1:0-56992 GCA_004026605.1 Ondatra zibethicus | reverse complement strand
CGTTTGTGGTTCCTGTTCTTTTCCTCATGATTTCTGTTTCTATAATTCCTTCTGCTTGTGTTTTCTTTATTTTTTCTATCTCAGTTTTCAAGACCTGAATAGTTTCTGTTATATGTTTGAGTGCTTTTTCTTGGTTTTCTTTAAGTGATTTGGTGATATCTTCCAATTTTTTGTTTGTTTTTTCTTCCATTTCTTTAAGATAATTTCTCAATTCATCTTTAATAATTTCAGATATTCTCTTGTGGTTATTTTTTAGATCATTTTCTTCTGGGTCATCCATATTTGGTTGTTCCGGGCTTACTTTTGTAGGGTCTTTGGGTTTCACTGGTATTGTATTGTTCTTTGTGGTGTAGCTTGTGATCCTACCTTTTCTTCTCATCTTTTCCTCTAATAGGTGTGGATGGTGGTGTCTAAGATTCTGTTGAATAATTTCCTATGTGTCAGTAGATCAAAAGCTAAGATGGTTTTCCTAGTGGTCCAGTCAGTGTCCTAGTTCGAGTTACTTCGTTGGTTATTCCTGTTTCTGGAGGTAACTCAGTGTTCCCGTATTTTGATCTGCTCTCTTGGAGTTTGCTGTCTCAAGCCTACTTTGGTCTAGGCTGCTGGCTTTGATCTGTTTCTGTAAATCTTGGTCTGGATCTCCTCTTGTAGATATCCCTGGCTTGGAGTTAGACCTGTTCTGGTGGAGATCGCTGGCTCTGGATTTGGTTGCTGGGTCAATCCTGATCCGCTCGAGTCCCGGGACCGGGTTGACTCCTATCTTCTGCTCCTGGTGGAGCCCGTTCTCTCCTTGTCCTGGGTTCAGTTCCACTCCGGTTCCAGTGGAGGTCGTGGGCTCTGAGTCAGGTCATTGGCTCAATCAGTGTCCCAGGACTGGGTTGGCTCCCAGGGCTGGATTTGCTCCTGGCTTCTGCCCCAGGTGGAGCTTGTTTCCTCGGCTCTCTCTGTCCTAGGAGTCTCGTTCAATTCCACTCCTGTGGGATTTGTTGCCCAAGGTGGAGTTCCTTGCCTCCGGGCAATTTTGGCTTAGGTTACTAGCTTTGACCTGTAACTGTAAGTCCTAGGCTGGGTTCCCTCCAGCAGAAGTCCCTGGGTTGGAGTTGGGCCAGGAAAGGTTTCCGGTTCTGGTCTACTGCCTGGGAGGTTCTAGACTCGGGTGTGCCCGAACCAGCAGGGGACCTCAGAGGTCTGAGACTCACGCTGGGACCCACAAGGGTTATAGGTTCCTGCCTCTTCCCTTTGATGTCTCAAACCAATGCCCGAACCCACAGGGGACCTGGCTCAAGTCTACTCTCTCTGGGGACCCAGATTCGCGCCTGGCCCCGTTGAGATCTCTGGTTCCTGCTTATTCCCCGGAGGACCTAGCCTCACTCAGGCCCCGGCTGACGGAGGTCCTGGCCCGGCCTAATTCCTGGGTGGTCCTAGACTCTCCCCCAGGCCCGCGGGGTTGTTGGCCTATATCCATTCCCTTGAAGGTCCCAGATTCACGTCCAGACCCTCAGCAGTCTCTGTCTCTGGCTGACTTGCTCAGCGGTTATTCCCTTGTACCTGTGTACCTTTTCCGGTGGAGATCGCTGGCTCTGGATCTGGTCACTGGCTCAATCCTGGTCCACCAGTTTCCGGGGACTGGGTTGGCTTCTGGGACTGGATTTGCTCCTGGTTTCTGCTCCTGGTGAAGCTTGTTTCCTCAGGCCCTCTCTGTTCTAGGTAGCTCATTCAGAGCCATTCCCATGGACTTGGTTGCCCAAGGTGGAGTTCTGTGCCTCAGGGCAAATGTGACCTAGGTTACCGGCTTTGACTTGTATCTGTAAATCCTGGTCTGGATTCCCTCCTGCAGAAGTCCCTGGGTTGGAGTTGGACCTGTTCCCGTGGAGATAACTGACTCTGGATCTGATCTCTGGCTCAGTCCTGGTCTGCCAGTGTCCCGGGACTGGGTTGGCTCCCAGGACTGGATTTGCTCCTGGCTTCTGCTCCCGGTGGAGCTTGTTCCTTGCTCTCCTTTTTGCTGGGTTAGCCCTTCTTGCTATTCTAAGATTTTGTAACTTCAATGTCTGGTTTGATAGCTTGAAAACAAAGCTGTCTGCTCCTTCTCAGAACACTCAATTCCACCTTTTTTTCTTTTTCTTTTTGGTGGGGGTTGGATTTTGAGACGGGTTCTCTGTGTAGCCCTGGCTATCCTGGAACCCATTATGTAGACCAGGAAGGTCTCAAACTCAGAGATCCACCTGCCTCTTTCTCCTGAGAGCTGGGATTAAAGGCATGGGCACCAATTCTTTTCCAATGTCAAAATATGTGGGGCTCAGATTCATTGTGTAGTCAAATGATATGAATTTCTTTACAAAAACTGCTTGACTTCTGCTACCCAGAAAGCCACCTTCAGGCAAATGAGAAGGCCCATTTGTGATGATCAGGGACTGAATGAATCTGAGTAGCCATTCGCTTCCAAGCTTGCCTATGTCAGACTGTGCTTCTCAGCAGCTAGTGGGTTTTCAGAGGATCTTCGCATTGTGTTTTAGATGCACAGCAGAGCAATGGGGTGCGAGTCAGTGCTGGAGTCTGCGGTGCTTGCTTCTGACACCAAACATAAAAAAAAAAGAATTTTCTTTGTGTGTGTGTGTATGTTTGCATACATGTGTGCAAGTACCCATGGAGGCCAGAAGAGGGCGCTGGATCCTCTGGAGCTGAGCTGGAGTTACTGGTAGGTGGGCATGAGCCACTCAGTGAGAATCCTGGCAACTGAACTCCTGTCCTTTGCTAGAACATTGAGTGCTCTCAATTGCTGAACCACCTGCGCTTCTTCCCCCAAGCCCATGATAGCACATTTCCGGTTGATTTTGATTTTACTGGACTGGTTTCATAAGAGAGCTGGCACTCTGCCACATGCTGGGAGCTACATGGATGCGACCTACTCTGTATCTCATGTGCCCTCCAGGGATTTCAGTCTCTGTGTCTGTGGCATCAATGTTAGCATTGACTCAAACCGTTAACACAAAACAAAAAATCAACTTCAGGCTATGACTAGAGCAATGGAGTGGAGGAAAAGGGAGACGTGATAACATTCACCTGGTAAGTCGATGGGCAGAAGAAGCGTGTGGAAGGCAAGTGAAGGCATTTTTGGAAATGGGGCGTTTGAGGGCCAAGAATGACAAGTAGTATTTGGAGACCTGGGAAGGCTGCTTAGGTGCAGGGCAGTGTCTGCTGCAGGGACCTGGGCAGTAGGCTTACTGGGTTGTAAAGCTAGTAGGAAAGGAGGTGGGCCCTAGAGAACACAACACCCCAGCTTCTCCCAGCTAACCCAGGCACCTTTCCTTAGATGGTGGCATCGCACGCCTCCGAGTATACGGTACTGGACAGAGGGACTGGACTTCATTGGACTCCAAGGAACCTGTAGACCTGGTGGCCATTGCTTTTGGGGGAGTCTGTGTAGGATTTAGTAATGCACACTTTGGACATCCAAATAATATAATAGGTGAGAGGGCCAACCCAAGAGCCAGCCTTCAAGTCGAAGACTGTGCATTGCCAGCTGGGCACAGCCAGAATGATGCCCAGGGTGGGGGTGGGGACTCTTGCAGAGAATGGGTGTAGCTAGAAGCCTTCTTGATATAGAATGGGTCAGCAAGAGTCGTGATCCTTCTTAATTTTTGCCTAAGTAGCTGCTATAAAGAAAAAAAATCAGTCAACCCCCATGGCTGTGAATTCACTGAAATATTAACTCTATTGAAATTAATTTATGTAGTGATACTTAGGATTATGGGATGTGAAATTTAATGACAGCAAATCTATTCTCACATTCAAATTAAATCAAAGATTGTTGGAGCTGGAGAGATGGCTCAGTGGTTAAGAGCATTGTCTGCTCTTCCAAAGGTCCTGAGTTCAATTCCCAGCAACCACATGGTGGCTCACAACCATCTGTAATGAGGTCTGGTGCCCTCTTCCTGCCTGCAGACATACATACAGACAGAATATTGTATACATGATAAATAAATAAATATTAAAAAAAAATAAATCAAAGATTGTTCCAGTAACCCCAGCTATTTCTTGTAGGTGTCGGCAAGCCCAAGTCCATGGCAGATGGCTGGGAAACCGCCAGGAGGCTGGACAGACCCCCCGTGTTAGAAGTAAGACTACTAACAACTTTAGTTTTTAGTTTTTCTAGAAAATATTTAAAAATACTTCCTTCAATTTACATCGAGGAAAAATGCACTTCTTTATGGGTTCTCTTGAGCCGGGTGGAATGTGCTTGTCTGTAATCCCCACCCTAAGGAGGTAGAGGCAGGAGGATCAGGAGTTTAAAACTATCCTTGGTTACTTTTGGTATTAGTTTTAACTGCCAACTTGATACAACCTAGAATCAGTTGGGAAGAGAATCTTAGAGATTATCTAGACCAGATTGGCCAGTGGGCATGTCTGTGGGGGGCCTGTCTTCATTGTTAATTGATGGAGGAGGACCCAGATTGTTTGGGTAGCACCATTCCCTGGTTTGGGTCCCTGGGTCCTATAAGAGTAGAAAAGTCTAGAACACTAAACAAGCAGGTGGCATGGTTGCTTTTGCTTCTCTCTGCTGTTGACTGTGGATGGATGTGATGACCTGAGGGAGTTTCTGCCCTGACTTCCCGAGATGACAAATGGTGACTTGGGGTTGACAGTCCACTATGCCCTGTCCTCTTCCTTAATATTGCTCAGAATGTTATAGCAACAGAAACAGAACCAGGGAAGCCATAGGGAGTTCTAGGCTATCCTGGGCTACATAAGACCATGTGTTTCAGAACACAAGCAGACAGAATACCCCAAAGCAAAACAAAGCAAAACCAGCAAATCACTATAATACATGGTCTAAGTTTTTGGTACTATTTTCTACATATTTTTCAAATTCCCTATTGTATTTCCACTATTCTACCTGGTGTAGTATTGTATTAAATTTTACCAGAAGACTAAACATGCCTTTTTGGCTATTCTAGTCAAAAAAAATTTTTTTTTAACATTCCATTTATTTACTAAAGAAAGAAAAGAATCTAAAGTTCATTTTCTCTTTTTAATTAATACTTAATTATTAATTAATTAAACAATAATTGTCAACATAGGCTTCCTCCCTCCACCATGTAGATCTGGAGGAACTGAACTCAGGCCTGGTAGCGTCTCCATCTCCCACGTCATCTTGCTGGACCCCTAGAATCTACAGATTAAAGATACAAAAGAGATGAGTGAATCTGTTAGAAAACCTGGAAGAAACACTGGTTTCATAATTTCTAAGGTCCGTGTTCCCTTGGGTGAGATGGCCTAAGTGAGCCTGAGACCCTTAGAGCCAATTCAACAGTTCAATTAAACCTCGACCAAACCAAGCCAAACTCCATTTGTTTTGCGGACCCATTGAAAACTTACAGCTGCTCCTGTCTCTGGGGTCTGATTTCCTGCCACTAGTCCTTCCTACTGTATATAGAACCCTCCTTCTGGAGAAGCAAGGCTTGGAGGCTAATCATCTTCAGATAGGTGATAACAAGGAAAGCACTTGCTTTGGAAGGTCAGACAGTTTAGAGGACCCACGGGCTGAAGTAGATCAGCATCTTTGTGTCTGGAGCCCTCTTCATGAACTTATTACTAACATAGAAATTGTATCGTGTGTGTGTGTGTGTGTGTGTGTGTGTGTGTGTGTGTGTGTGATGTGTGCATTGATTGGATCTCAGGTAGCAAGGCTGACCTTGAACTTCTGACCTCCCAAGTGGTGAGATCACTGATGTGTACCATGCCACCACACTTGGCTTGCTTGCAGTAAGCACCGTATGAGATGTCAGCTCCTCATGCCAGTGTTTAGGTTGGCTGTCTTGAATCCAAGTTGCCTTATGATTTGTTTATTTTGAATTCCAGAGTGATGAGAATGGCCTTCTCCAGATCCCGGGTAGTGAGTGGGCAGTGTTCCGACTGGCACATCCTGGAGTCATCACTCAAATCGAAATTGATACCAAGTACTTTAAAGGTAAGCCTCAGGCAGACCCTGATGGCTGGTGTGTCTGCTCTACAGGGCCTGTGGGAGTCCACTGAGCTGCTGGTCTTTCCATTCAGCCATGCAGCTTTGGGAGGATCACTCTAATTCTGTCACCCAGTGTCTCTCTAAAAGCCCTAGTTGGCTGAGTGGCTCATCTTGTTGAAAGCCATGCAAAGGATGTGCTCGCAGGTCTGGGACAGTTTGTCTCCACTCTCCAGACTGTGAACCAGTAACATAGAGAGGCCTGTGACCCACAAGAGATTCCAGGTGACTGTGAGGCAGGCTCCCCTTGGAAGATGCAAAGAGCTTGTGAGAAAGACAGACGGGGATCCAGTAGTAAAAAGAATCTGGACTGCAGCCGGGTTAGTCTGTACTTGGTTTCTTATGAAATATTTCTCTTGCCTACTATATTAAGAAAATTGAAGATGTTACAGAAGTGTCTGTGAGGTGATCAAAGTATTGGATTGGGCCTCTCATGATTGTTTAGCTATCTTTGTAACAGATGGTGGCAGTTTATATTCATATTTTTAATGGTTGGTTTTTGGAATGATTTCCAAGTCATGATTTTTAATATTGATTACATGAAGGCTCAATAATAGAATAAGGTCACATTCCTTTGTGGGTATGAAGTGTTTTCAAAAACTTTGATATTTTTAACTCCCTTTTGATTGACTGTAGTTTATTTATTTAGCCTGTGGTGTGTGTGTGTGTGTGTGTGCAGTTGTATGGGAGCCAGAGTTTGGTGCTAGGTGGAAAGACCTCATTGGAGATTGCACTGTTGGTCTCACCAATCCTTGAGACTGACAAGTTTATCCTGAGGGCAGCTTTTGTGTATGCTTGAATGTAGTATGAGGTGTGTGGGCCTGCTTTTCATCCCGGCGGCCACCCGGCTCCCGCCGCCTGGTGCCTGGCTAGCTTATACCCGAAATAATTACACGGAAACTGTATTCATTGAAATACTGCCTGGCCCATTAGCTCTAGCCTCTTATTGGCTAACTCTCACATATTTGTTTAACCCATTTCTAATAATCTGTGTGTCGCCACTAGTTGTGGCTTACCAGGAAAGATTCAGCATCTCTGACCTGCCAGGCTTCATGGCGGCAGCTTTCTCTAACTCTGTCCCCTTCCCAGCATTCTGTTCTCTTTATCCTGTCTATCTAAGTCCTGCCCTATCAGAAGGCCAAGGCAGTTTCTTTATTAACCAATAAAAGCAACCCAAATACAGAAGGACCCTCCTACACCACTTGAATTTTAATGGCATCTTTAGTTTTCAGTTCTCTTCATGACTGGTATGGAATAACCTGTTTTCATGAAGGAGTTTAGTCAAAGGCAACAAACAGTAAATCCTGTTAACCAGTGCTCCAGAAAGGTCATAAAAATAAGCTTCTGAACCCTTGGCATCACTCAGGGACACTGGTGAGACTCAGGAGGGAGGGAGCATGACAATATCCCTGGTAGCAATAGTATAATAAGTTATGTTCAGTTGGATCAAGGATGCACAATTTAGTGAACACACATGTAAGCACATGTCAGGGACAGGCTTGGCAGCTCTGATGTTCTCCTTGTGTTCTCCCTGCACTCACACATGACCCACATGTAAGACACACATGTTTATCCCAGGAAATGAACACCAATAGGGTGGGCAGGCAGTGAGGGGCTTCTGCCAGGGTTCTGAATCTTGAGTATGCCTCACAAGATCATGTGACCCTTCCACTAGTGCTTCTGACCCTTGCCTGTGATTTTGTGCAGTTCCAAAGAGAATAGAGGCTGTATTCTTTCATCCGGAGACCCCTTAGCAATCCTGGGGGCACAGAGCGTTGGGCAGGGCTCAGCACCTACTAGTGTAGCTTATGATTATAACTTCCCCTCCTCTTCTTTGTCTTTTTCTTCACTTGAAAGATTTATTGATTCTTATTTTTATGTGTAGCTGTGACTGTGCAGGTAACTATGATGCTTATATGGGGGTCAGATCCCCTGGAGCTGGAGATAAAGGCAGTTAAGAAGCTCTCCTAACTCCTGAGTCACCTCTCCAGCCCCAGGATTTCTTCGTACTGTCACTTTACTGTTGGCTGAGGTTTCTGTCCCGCCCTGTCCCTGCAGTTGTTAAGTCCCAAAGAAATCACATTAATTAAAAACTGATTGGCCTATTATCTCAGGCTTCTTTTTAACTCTTATATTAGCCCATAATTCTTGTTTGTGTTAGCCATGTGGCTTGGTACCTTTTTCAGCGAGGCAGTCACATCTTGCATCTTCTGCGTCTGGTTCACAACTGCAGACTGAAACTTCCCTCTTCCCAGAATTCTCATTGCCTCACCTCTACTTCCTGCCTGGTTGTCACACCTATACTTCCTGCCTGGCTATTGGCCAATCAGCATTTATTTAAAATGCAAGTGACACAAGCCCCACAGCACATTACAAAGTGACATTGTAAGGCAAGTACTTCCCAGGTCCATCATGATTTCAGAGGTGGTACATAGCAGTAAGCAAGCAATTTAGTTTGCAGTCTATGATGCTTATCAAGTACATCCAACTTTCAAGACATGGATGCATCCAACTAATACATGGCTGGCTGTTTCTCATTCCTAGGAGCTGCACAATTAACTTCTGTGTTCCACAAAGCGTTTCAACTCTGTTCTTTTTTTAAAATTTTTTTCAACTCCATTCTTTCTTTCTCCTACACTATACTTCTTGCTTAGAGAGAACTCTGGCTTGTTCTTGATTTTTGTTGCGTTGTGGTGCTGGGAATTGAACCAAGGGCCTCATACATGCTAGGCAAGTGTTCTACCGCAGAACTGCCTTCCCAGCCCACTTCTGGAATTTGGATCTGATGAATTTATCTGTATCCTAGAAGCTGAGCTATGCCAAAGGAAACAGTTCCCACGTCTCTGTTTGCTCCAACAGGCAATTCTCCTGACAGCTGCAAAGTGGATGGGTGCATCCTGACCACGCAGGAAGAGGAAGACATGGTCAGGCATCAATGGATCCTCCCTGCCCACAAGTGGAAGCCACTGCTTCCTGTCACCAAGGTTCGTGGGGTACACTTTGAGGACTGACTCTCAATCTCTGGAGGAACCTGGGATCTTGAATTGCTATGCATCTCCCTACCACTGAGCTCCACCCCTACACATCTCCCTACCACTGAACTCAACCCCTAGTCTCTTTTTTTAACTTTTAGAGACAGGATCTTGATGAGTTTTTCAGGCCAGCCTTGAAGTTTTAATCCTCCTGCCTCTGCCTCCCGAGAAGCTAGGATTTTAGCTCTTCAAATGAACTTTCCTGGAAGTCTTTGCTCAGTTTAACTGTAAATGAATGGACTGTGTTTTCACAGAGGAGGGTGAACTCTGACTTTCACACGCCTAACAATCAAAATTTTGCTAAAACAAAAATCCATCATGTGCTAAGCATGCACACACAGGCAAGTGTTCCTATTGTACATGAACTTATCTGAAGGCCACCCAGCACACATGTGCTAAGCATACACACACATGCAAGCGTTACTATAGTACACTTAGCTTATCTGAAGGGCTCCCAGCACATATGTGCTAAGCATGCACACAGGCAAGTGTTCCTAAAGTACACTTAGCTTATCTGAAGGGCGCCCAGCACACATATACTAAGCATGCACACACAGGCAAGTGTTCCTATAGTACATTAACTTATCTGAAGGGCGCCCAGCACACATGTGCTAAGCATGCACACACAGGCAAGTGTTTACATTTAGCTTATCTGAAGGGCGCCCAGCACAGTTAAAGCTGCCATGCTGTGCCCATCTGTAGGATGGGCATCCTGATACATGCTAGAGTGTCTTGGGAGTGGTCACCAAGGGTGTAGTGAGGGTCCATGTAACCCTGAAGACACCAGGTTTCATCTCCTCTTCATTTGATTATCTCATCTACTTACTAAGAAATACTATGACACTTGCACATGCATGCCATTGTCACGGGGGTGTACTTTCCCCACCAGCAGATTTGTTAGACCAAATTATTGCTGAAAACCTTTTCTTAAAGCCCCCTAAGGCCACGATGGGCTGACTGCACTGGGGGAGTTACACACCATTCTCCTCCAAGGACCTTGCATCTGCCCTCTTTTCCAGCTCTTTCCTGACCAAAATCACGTGTTGGACAGCCTGACCCTGGAGTTCCAGGATGTCATCACCCATGCCAGGCTCACCATCACCCCTGATGGGGGCATAAGCCGCCTTCGGCTCAAGGGCTTCCCCAGTTCCATCTGTTTGCTGCGACCCCTCCGGGAGACGCCCATGCTGAAGTTCTCTCTGAAAGCGGGCTTCTGAGCAAATCTTTAAACAGCATATCTATGGTAGTGGTCCCCACCCACTGTCTTCAGTGTTCTGAACACCTGGTGGTTCAATAAAGTGATCACCCCACAAACTGGTCTTTGCCTCCTGTTGACACCCAGTTGGTAGCTTAAAAGTTGGCCATGGCTAGGAATGGTGGCTAGCCTCCTGAAGAAGCACTTTCTGGAAAAACACTACAAAATGGTGATAGGATCAATTTTCTGCACCAGTTATGTGTAGATTCAATAGGTAATACTTACCTTAGGGCTTTGAGAGCTGGTTTAGGCACATTAAAACCTTTGGGAAAGCATTTCTAGAATCATTTATTCAAGAGATAAAGGACATCTCTTGATAAAGTCATCCCCGATAAAGGGATACCTCTTAAAAAAGAGATAAAGTCATCCAGGACCATCTGCCATGTATCCTGAAATGACACACATTTGGAGCACTGGGCACTAGTGGCCATGACCGCCAGTCTCTCACATCGTGTGGCACTGAGCCCGGAGTCTTAGACAAATGAAAGCAAGAAAGGAGGCTCAGAAGGTGACATGCTTCCAACGACCCCCAGTATTAGCAGAGTATGGGCCGGCCTCGAATTTACAGAGACCTTCCTGTCTCTGTCTCCCAAGTACTGGAATTAGAGGCAAACACGACCTCACCAGATTCTCCCTCTTTTCTCTGTAGCCATCACCTACCTATCTGAGCTCTTCCTGCATCCTCCCCGCCCTGGTTCTGTGTGTCAGATCTGTGTCCTCATCTCTGTGTGTGCGTGGTCTCTGTTTCATGCCAATTACCTCTCTGAGCTTCCTGCTGCTCCCAATCTATTTCTCTGTCCTCACCTGTCTGCGTTCTGAACCCTGTCTGCATCTTTTATGTCCATCTGACCAGTCCCCTCCTGTCCTGTCTGGCTCCCTGTCGCCCTTCTCCTGCCGGCCCAGTCACAATCGCCCCAGGACGTCAGCTTGTGCTGCAGGTTCACGGCTCACTGTCCTGGCAGCCCAGTCCCGCCTGTGGCCCGCAGCCCGAGAGAGCCCGTGGGTTCTCGGCGGGTGTGCTGGGTGTCCCCGTGCATGGTTCTGCGTGTCCCAACGTGAGCGAGCAGTGGTCATGGGCACGCGCGGGCCCTATGCCCTGGTGGACACCACGCCTGCCAAGACCATCTTGGTGTACCGCAACGGGGACCAATTCTATGTGGGCCGAAAGTTCGTGTTCTCGCGGAGACGCGTAGCCAACTTCGAGGCCCTGCTGGAGCAGCTGACCGAGCAGGTGGATGTGCCCTTCGGAGTGCGGAGGCTCTACACGCCCACGCGCGGTCACCAGGTGCTTGGGCTGGATGCCTTGCAGGCCGGTGGCAAGTACGTGGCCGCGGGCCGCGAGCGCTTCAAGAAACTGGAGTAAGTGCAGCTCTGGAGCTCTCTTCCCATCCAGGCTTCAGCAGCAGCAGCACACCCCACCCAGACCTCTGCACAACAGCACACCTCACCCAGCAAAGCTGAGCCTTACCCAGCTCTCAGGAGCAGTACACCCCTGCCAGGGCCTCATCCAGGGCATCTGGCAGTAGGAGTCACTGTCCTTGAGAGCAACAGGCTACACACATAACGTGGGGTTCAGAGAATTCCAGAGGGTGGCAAGGGATGCAGATTAGTTTGTATTATCCAGGCACTTTGATGGCCATGAAACAGATGCATGATTTGAGGGTGAGCTCAACACAGAGAAGCATTTAGGCTTTATTATTTTTTATCTTTTAGGTTAATGACATGTGAAATCGGGCTATCGTCTGCTGAATAAAATTATGAAACACTTCTGCCCTAACATCAGTCAGGTGCACGGCCCTAGAGTCTGTAACTGCTGAGCTGCTGAGCAGTTAATATCCACCCGAGAATACGATTCTAGTAGTGGCACTAACAAACAGTTGTAAGGGAGCTAGCCATCCTGGGGTATCCCCCTAGTGACAACCAGGGGCCTGTGGCTTGAAAGGTTTGTACAGAGCAGCTTGCTGGGATACAGTTGTAAATGTGCCGTTTAAGTTCAAGCCTTCCTGGGTTTGTCTTGTCATATATCTATCAAGGCCTGGGGGGTAGGGAGAGGGGGTGGCAGGCCATGACAGGTGATGGGAAAGAGGCAGTCAAGGTTGGGTGGAGGGGACAAGGACCCCTCCTGAGTGGACCTGAATAGCAAATTTGGGTAAATGAGATCCATTCTCAGAGTTCATGTTCTCGTCAGCGAATCAGGAGGTGAGTGCCCACGTCACAGCACCCCATGGGCTAAGTATATGCCCTTCTTCAAAGTGTCTGCACCCTGGGCCACTTGACATCTTCCTCTACCTCTGGAAAAACCAAGGAAATTGCTCAGAGACCACCAGACCCAGAAGAAAGCCTGCTGCTGCTTTCACGTACTGCCTTTAACCAGCTCTCTGGTCTGTTTCTATGTTACTGGGAGAGCAACCCTGAACGACACATAGCATTTTGTGGGTTTTGTGCCTTAATTTTCCGGATTATTTTTGCATTTTTGTAAAATATAATGGTAGTCAGATTACAAGAAAATTTGAAAACCATATTCAGGAGGCAGAGGCAGGTGGATTTCTGTGAGTTTGAGACCAGCCTGGTCTACAAGAGCTAGTTCCAGGACAGGCTCCAAAGCTACAGAGAAACCCTGTCTCGAAAACAAAAACAACAAAAAAAGAAAACCAGATTCTTAGAGCTGACTAGCAACACGAACTTGGAGAGATGGAAAGTCTGAGAGGACTGAGAAGGCTGAAGGACAGGCCTGTGGGCAGCGGCCGTGAGGGGTAGAGTCCTAGGCTGCATAGCCACAGACTGAGCTTTGCTGGGTTTGCACAAGTTTCAAAGATCAGAGTGTGAACTATTTTTAACACACACACATACACACACACACACACACGCACGCACGCACACACGCACTATACAATATATATACAATACACATAAAAAAATAAATATTTTTAGTTTGTTTTTGTTGTTTTGAGACAGAATTTCTCTGTGTAGCCCAGTCTGCCCTGGAACTTGCTCTGTAGATCAGGCTTACTTCCAACTCACAGAGCTCCACTTACCTTTAGTCCCTGAGTATTGGAACTAAAGGCATGTGCCTTCTCCTTGCATAGGATTCTGGTTTGTTTCTCAGAACTTACATGGTGGCTCACAACTCCCTACAGCTCCAATTTTGGCTTCTGAGGCCACGGGGCATGCATGTGGTACATATACATACATGCATACAGGCACTCATGCTTTTACATAACATAAATATAAAACAACCACCACAAGGACTGAGGTCCTGTCCACCCTAGACAAGGACAAGCTATCCGGCTGGTGACTGTACCCATGGCTCCCCAATTGCCCTCTTGTGGGGAGTCATCTTTTGTCTACCCTCTCTGTGACTTGACTCTGTGCTGAATACTTATTTCTTTTTCCTCCATCTACCAATCCTAAATTAATTCTTCCTTGCATATGCTTAAAATTGTCTAGATGGGCAACAATAGAAAATGCATACTTTTAGCTGGGTGGGGGTGGTGGTGGCGCACGCCTTTAATCCCAGCACTCAGGGAGACAGAGGTAGGTGGGTTTTTTTGAGTTTGAGGCCAGCCTGGTCTACAGAGTGAGTTCTAGGACAGCCAGAGATACACAGAGGAAACCCTGTCTTGAAAACAAACAAACAAACAAAGCATACTTTTTTTTAAATAAAGAAGGAGCCTTAAGGTAAGAGTTTTCAGCTACCCTGCATTGCCATTTAAATCATGCTTTATTCTGTGGGAACATAGAAAACTCTTTGAAAGTCCTAATGGTCAAAAGTTCTGGTAAGACGAGGACATCTATGAAGCCCTGTGGACAAGCATAGGTTGTCTCATTTTCAGAGCTAGGGTTCTACTTGGATGCTGGCTTGCAGTGGTGTTTCATCACAGCAATAGTAACCCTGAGATGACTTGGTAATAGGACCGTGAGGTATTGCTGTGACAGACCTGGCCATGTGTTTTTGGGAGGATTGTGGGAGGATTTTGGAACTTTGGGTAAGAAAAGCCATCGAGCGTTCAAAACTTGGTGAGCTGTTTTATGGGAGCTTGGAGGCAAATGTCGAGAGCAATGCAGACGATGGAGGCCTGGCTTGTGAAGTCTCAGAGGAAAGTTTGAGAGTTGCTTAAAGACCCTATCAGGGCTGCTTGCTATTTTGAATTGAGAATCTGTGGTTTTGGTCAGTTGGGGCTGAAGAATCAGCTGCGAGTAACAAGGGACTAGAACCATCGAATTAAAACCTTTGCTTTACTGAGACAACTGATGCCGGTCAGCCAGAGCTAAGACATTAGCAGCAACTAAGAAAAGACCAGCATCACTGAGGTGAAATCTCTTGGGAAGTGTTTTCTGAGATCAGAATACAGCAATTGTGTTCCAGAGGCGGCCAAGGTGGTCTCTTACATGGGCAGCTGCACTGGGTAATGTGTGAGAGTTACCCAGGTGGTACTGGTTTAGAAGGCATGAAGGGGTTATGGAGAACAGCTGAGACTTGGCATTGTCAGGGCCAGCAAAGGCTGTTGGCGAAAGTGCAGCCCAGTTGCAGCAGAAGACCCCAGCATCTTGGAAGATGCCAGTATCAGATGACTGCCAAGAGTAACAGCCGCTGCGGTGGAGTGGAGCCTGTCTGAACCTAGAAGACAGGCCGTGTGTGTTATTGAGGACAGAGCTGGAGAAGTCATCCAGGCCCTTTGGAGGAGTCCAGAAGATCATGAATGAATTCCAGTATTGGATCCTGAATGATTTATACTGTTGGAGTTTGGTTTTGTTTTGATCTGATAGTGACTGTGCCCTGGCTCGTCCCTCTTGAAGGAAGAAAGTATTTAACTTAATTTTGATTTTTACAGGAGCCCACAGTTGAGAAACTTTGAATTTTTAAAAGAGATTTTGAATTGGGTATTTTAAAAAAAACTGAACTATTTTGTTTGTTTTGTTTCTTGAGGCAGAATTTCTCTGTATAGCTCTGGCTGTCCTGGAAATTTCTGTGTAGACCAGGCTAACCTTGAACTCACAGAGATCCACCTGCCTCTGCCTCCTGAGTGCTGGGATTAAAGGCGTGCACCCCCAGCACTCGGCTGAGATGGCACTTTTGAGACACACTTTATTTAGTGTGTATACAGTGTTCTGTCTGCATGCATGCCTGTGACCAGAAGAAGGCACTAGATCTCAATTCAGATGGTTGTGAGCCACCATGTGGGTGCTGGGAATTGAACTCAGGTCCTGTGGGAGAGCAGTCTGTGCTCTTAACCGCTTAGCCCTCTCTTCAACCCCGAGATGGAATTTTAATGTGATTGAACTTGTAAAGACTGTGGAACTTTCAAAGTTATTTATGTTTTATATTGTGATATTAATATAAACATGCCATCTTGGGGATAAATTGGGAGGGAAACGTTCTAACTGAAAGGCAAAGTGCTTGCTTGCCAGGTTGGCAAGGGGCCGATGGTGCTGGATAGTTTTGTGTTAACTTGACACAAACTAGAGCCATCTGAAAAGAGGCATCCTCAACTGAGAAAATGTCTCTGTAAAAATCAGGCTGCAGGCAAACCTGTAGGGCATTTTCTTAATTAGTGATTGACAGAGGATGTCTCAGCCCATGGTGGGTGGTGCCGTTCCTAGGCTGCTGGTCCTGGGTTCTATGAGAAAGCAGGCTGAGCAAGCCAGGAGGAGTAAGCCTGTGAGCAGCACCCGTCCATGACCTCTGCATCAGCTCCTGCCCTGCTTGAGTTGCTGCCCTCACTGCTTCTGATGATGAACTGTTATATGGACTGTGAGTGAAATAAACCCCTTCCTCTCCAAGCTGCTTTTGGTCAGGGTGTGTCATCACAGCCATAGTCACCCTAAATAGGACAGGGGGGATCACTGAGGAGCTTAGGATCCTGCTCCATTAATGACCTGTGTAGCAAGGAGGGGAACACTTGTTTGTCCCTGCTGTCCAGAACCAAAATAACCACACAGAAACTGTATTATTTAAAACACTGCTTGGCCCATTAGCTCTAACTTCTTATTGGCTAACTCTTACATCTTAATTTAACCCATTGCTAGTAATCTGTGTATCGCCACATGGCTGTGGCTTACCGGCAAGATTCCAACTGTCTCTGGAGGGGCTACATGGCTTCTCTCTGACTCTACCCTTCTTCCTTCCAGCATTCAGCCTAGCCACCCCCCCAGCTCAGTTCTGCCCTGCTATAGGTCCAAAGCAGTTTCTTTATTCATTAATGGTAATCACAGCATACAGAGGGAAATTCCTCTTGAAATGGTGACCTTAAACAGTCACTTCATAGGGCTGAAGGCAGGTTTCTAGCTCCAGGGCTGCGCTCAAGGGAGGGTGATGGGTGGAGATGTCTCCTTTATAGCACAGTCTTGTCACCCTGCTCTGAGTTCGCTCCTCTATAAGTGGAGACAGCCGTGATGCTTGTGTGCTGGTAATCCCAGAGCCAGTGGCAGGAAAGTGACAAATTCTAGGACAGCCTGAACTACGGAGTCAGGCCATCTCACAGAAAACACAAAATAAAAATAAACAACCCAAATCCCAACCAATCAACCAACCAGTCCACCAACTAACCAGCTAAACATTACCACCATCACCAAAAACTCAGAAGGCCAGTGGAGTAGATAATTATTTACTGTTACTTAAGCTATTTATTTAAATAGTTTAAATACAGATATTTAAAATATATTTTAAAAGATTTATTTACTTAAAAAGTATGTATGAGTATTTTGCCTGCATTTTGTCTGTACACCATGTGCACGCCTGGAACCTGCAAAAGCCAGAAGAGGACTCTTAGATCCCATAATACTCAAATAACAGATGGTTGTGAGTCACCGTTTGGGTAGTGGGATCTGAATCCAGGACCTCTGGAAGAGCAGTTAGTGCTCTTACCCACCAAGCCACCTCTCCAGCCTTAGACCATTATTTCTAAGGTCACTCTAATGATACATACACATACATATATATAGGAGAGTCAGGCCACTGAAGAGAGTTCCACAGGGCAAGGCCAGTTAAGACAACTGGAGGTGTCCCATGACACACTGCTGTCACGTTCTGATGTGGATTCATTCCTGCCCTGTGGGGTTGCCTGCTTCCTTGCTGACATTGGCTCCTCTTGGCAGAGGTTCCACGGCTCAGAGTGAGTATTGTCTTTCTAACTATGATTTCTCCTCTCTCTTTTTTGCAGCTATATTCATATAGTTCCCAGAAAACCTCCAAAGATGAGAAAGTTGAAGGACGTAAGTGTTTGAGACTAATAAGATGAGCAGAATTAGACCTCTTTGGCTACAGGTTTATTAACATTATTAAGCTCTTCAGACCATTATCTGACTTTACTGGTTTTCCAATTTCCCGATTCCTATTTCGTTATGTCTGTTCTAATGTGTCTTCCCTCCTGTTGTGTAAGAAGGCATCTCTTTGGGGGGACCTCCTTTTACACCCCTTCTCTTTGCAGGGTCTACTATTCTTTCCCCAGGGATCTCTGTGCTGGCTTGGTGAGGGCTAATGACTTCCAAGTTTTTGTTAGAACCATTTCAGAGACAGTGTCTTGGGTTTAAGGGACCATTGGAGGTTTCCAGGATAGTGTGGGGCTGATGGGGAAGATGCTTTAGATGGCAGCTGGACCTCCATCACTCCCTCCAGTGTGCCCGCTTGCTTGCCCTCTTCTTGCTCTCTCTCTAGCTCTATCTGAAGACCTGGCTCCCTTCCCTCAAGCTGGCACAGAAGCTGCTGTGATCACTGATCAAGCGTGTGATTGGCCATGGAGGGAAAGGGTTGGGTAACTGGTGAACACGCCTCTGATTAAACTAGAATCCCTCTAGTCTTGCTTTTCTCTTGTTCGTCATTTTCTTCCCACTGGCTTACTCTTCACAATGGCCATCGTCAGAGCCTGGCATGAGGTGATTATTGCCAACCCAGGAGTGCCTGGGTCTTATTTGCTACCTTTTAAAAAAAAGGGCATAATGGATGAGAATCTGGAGGATGAACTCCCTCCAAGAACATTGTTGGTTGTATGTGTGTGTGCGCGCACACATGCATGTGTGTGTGTGTGACACACACGTGTCCTTTAGCACGCATGTTCCTCCCGTTGGGAAAAGAGCTGCTTCAGCTAGTTGGTGGTGATGATGGCGATGGAGGCACAGCTGGACTGAGCAGCGTACTCCTGCTTATTTCCTAGCCTCCCAGAGGGGACTAAGTTGGCTCAGTCGTACAGCTAGCACATCATTAAAAGATTGTCTCTGTGTGAGCATGTTTCAATGCACTAGCATGGGCATGTGCATGCCACGGCACATGTGACAGCACGTGTGCAGAGGTCAGGTGACAACCTTCAGTGTTCTCACCTCCCACCTTGTTTGAGGGAAGGTTTCTGAGCCCCTGTGTAAGCCAGGCTGGCTGGCTTTAGGGCTTCTGGGGGATTTTCTCATCTCTGCTTCCCATAGCCCTCTAGGAATGCTGGGATTACAGATGTGTGTGTTACCTGCATCTGGCCTTTCTGTGGGTCCTGGGGGTCTGGGGCTTCAAACTCAGTACATGCTTCACCCACTGAGCCATCTCCCTAGTCCCATGACTTATCATTTTTAATGGAAAAAAATTGAAATATTTCCCAAAAGATGAACTGTTGTAGAATATTATTTTAACTAGGCAAAGATGTATTACATTTTTTTATGCTGCAGGATATTACTTTAACTGTGTAAAGATGTTTTAGTTTTGTGTATGCTGCATTTATTTAATGATTGATGGACATGTGTTTAATTATGTAAAGATGTGTTGCATTTGTTTCACCTTGCCTGCCTAAGGCACCTGATTGGTCTAATAAAGAACTGAACAGCCAATAGCTAGGCAGAGGAAGGACAGGCAGAGCTGACAGGGCAGAGAGAATAAATAGGAGGAGAAATCTAGGCTCAAAAAGGAAGGAAAAATGAAAGAAGCAGAGAGAGGGAGACACCAGGGGCAAACCATCCAGCCAGTCACAGAGTAAAAAAGGAAAGAAAGACATATAAAATAAAGAGGGGTAAAAAGCCTAGAGGCAAAACATAGATAAAGAGAAACAGGATGCCCCGGCAGGTGGGACTAGGATTTATCCCTGGTGCATAAACTGGCCCATTCCCTATGACGCAGGGGGGAGGGGCTTGGTCCTGCCTCAACTTGATATGCCAGACTTTGTTGACTCCCCAATGGGAGGCATTAACCTCTCTGAGGAGTTGATGGGGGAGTGGGAGCCTGGGAGTAGGAGGCTAGGTGGGTGGGGGGAGCAGGAGGAGGGGAGGGAGAACTGTGGTTGATATGTAAAATGAGTTAAAAACTTAATAAATAAATACATAAATAAAAAATAGAACAGGATAATCGCATGGTTTGGCACCTTCATAGTGCCAAACTCTGAAGGTAGAGGCAGGAGAATCTGAAGCCAAAGCCATCCCCAGCTACATAGTGCACTTTGGGCCAGTTACAAACATTTTTACAAACATTTACAAATTACAAACATTTTTACAAATAAGAACAAGAACTGTGTAGACCATGGCATGCTCCTTGAGGTTCTCATGGTCTCTGGCACCCATGCATTTCTGATATTAATTGGCTCAGACAGTAGCTTAGGCACCTAGTGTTCAATGGCACAGCTTTCTTCGGGGACACCTCCGCCTGCTTTCCACACTTAACACTGGAGCGTAGAAGAGTTTATTGCTCATTATCTGGTTTCTTTCTGGGTGTGTTTATGTGAGGACAGCTCTCCTTGGTGCTAGCGTCTTTTTGGCTCAGGCTTTGCATGGCAAGAGATGTTTGGATGCGTCCTGAGGGCAGATGGATAGTGTGAGAGCAGGTGAAAGAGCAGAGACTTTGCGGGACAATGACGAGGAGCAACTGTCAGGCGAGCCGTCCCTTAACCTATTCCAGGCATTTGCCAAGGCGTGTCTTCCACCTGGACCTTTCCCTCTTGGGAAGGGGTTTGTTACCGGGACTGCATCATACACCCCAAGAGCAGGCTGAGGAATGTTTAGCAGCTGAGCCCCACATTATGAGGGCAAGAGCCAGCACCATCTCAGGCATCACCGAACACTCTGGCAGCATGGTGCCGCATGGCTATGCCCTGTGGAGGACATGTCTTTGGATGTTTTTTCATGAACAAGAGCCCTTGATGCCATGCATTCCTAGGAAGGTTGTATAATCTGGTTCTTTGTCACCTGGGTATTTTGTGAGGTTGTTTGGGAAATGAGTTATGCTCTTTTATAGAACCTACCACAGGGCTCAGAGCCAGTTGGCAGCTGTCCTGTAGCTGCAGCGAGAAATATTCCATGGTTACCCTCAGGTCTCAGTTCTAGGTTTAGTTTTACCGCCTTGGGCAGTAGGTTTATAGCCCATTGGGTGCTTCAGGCTCAGGCAGACAAGTGATGTGTGGCTTGTCAGAGCTAAGTCTGAGTGAGACTGTCTTTCCCATCCGACAGCAACAGCCACATTTGTTAGACTCCTCTTAGGACGGGATTACATGGAGGACAGGGAATGGGGATCCTGAGTGTGTACTTAACAGCTGCTGTTATTTAATCAGGCAGGTGCTATCAGGGTTAATGAGTCATTAACACATCAGAGGAGCAATTAGCCCATTGTTTCATAGTTGTAGGCAATCAGGCAGAAAGCCCTTCCTAGGGTGTCTGTACCCAGTAGAATTTCTCAGAGCACAATTTCTACTGTTTTGTTTTCAGACCAGGTCTGTAAATGCTCGCCCATTGCTGATATTCACAGCCATTCGTTTACCCACTGCAGCGTGCAGGTCTGCATCATTTGATATGCAACACACAGCAGAGCAATGGTGGAGGCATGCATGCCTTTTCTGCAGCCTCCCCTGGTCTCCTTTACCCTGGATCTCTTCCCCTACTCGAGTTTCTGCGACTAGCAGAGCTGTGCATTCGTCCTGGTACCTTTCCCTCATCCACTTACCTTTCAGCTTCGTGGGTAGTTACCACCGTCTCCCGGGGGCTGCTCCCTAGTCAGCAGTAGGGTCATTCTGTTGTGGGACTTCCTACCCCAAGGAGGCTCACACTCAAAAGGATGGTTAAAGCCACAAAACAAGAAAACCACAAGCGATATGAGGACAGGGGTGTTGCAAGCTACCTTCTAAACACTTAGCTTTGTACATACAGGTCAGTCCAACTGTCATTCCTCATCCCCCAAAACTTCTGTATACAGTCAACAGCTGTCAATACAGAGACAACTGTAGGCAGCACTTGAGCCTGCGGAAGGAAGGGATTGTAAGAGGTCCCACATCTGAGCTAAGGAGATATTGCCAGTTGCTGGGCAGCACTAGGTAGGCTCAGTGGATTATTAAAAATAAGACATGAAGTTAGAACTGGGGTACTGGGAGGAGCTGGAATCGTAGCTATGATTTCAATACATTGTATTCATGTGTGAAATAATGCAATGATAATAAACAAGCTCCCTGAATTAGCAGGCTATGTGCCGAGCTGGGGAAGGCTTGGAGGGAGAGGTGTGAGGGTGGGGCAGGCTCCTGAGTCCCCTTACTTGACAGGCAGAGCAAGGCAGGTATGGAAGACTTGAACCAGGCACACAACAGCTGTGGGATATAAGCAGAGACAGAAGGTCTCAGTAGAGGTGAGGCCCCCAGCCAGGTCCTAAAGAGTCTTATAGAAAGTGTGGCAGGGAGGTGTTTGCCAGACCAGATATCTTCTGTGCTTCTAGGTGGATGCGGATTGGGAGGTGGGGCTCATAGCCTGGGAAGTGGGGGGCTTAGCAGAGTGAGGAGTGGAAGGACCCCACCTGGTACTGCGGTGTGTGGAGTGAGGTACACAGGACAGCCCTGTGGGGAGGGTGCCCATGCAGTGTACAACGTGAGGTAGGAGGACCACCAGGTTCTCCGTATTCATGGGGGATGGCTCCTCTTGTATTACTCTAGAGCTAACTTTGAACTTGGGAGGGTGGTGGGTATGGGGAAGAAGAAAACCTGGATTATGCTAAGCCACAGGTCCTTAGAGGCTGCTGAGCCTATGACCTATGTGTCCATGAGATAGGTTAGGGTTACTGACCGAGAGAGTATGGAGTGGCTCATAGGCGTGGCGGGGAGACACGTCTGATTCTGGCCTGGTTCCCCAGGTGGGACCTCCCATGCTAGGTGACGGTCAGTGTTGGGGGTGACAGGGAAGTGGGACTCAGGCAGGCTTGACCCTACTGCCAAGTGAAGGGTATGGAAGACTTGAACCAGGCACACAACAGCTGTGGGATATAAGCAGAGACAGAAGGTGTGACCTGTGTGCGTGGGGATAAGGGCAAGGCGAGAGGTAGGGACCTATGCTGGCCACCTGGTGGGTTGAGGGACCGAGTCCAGTGGTCAGGGCAGCCTTTTAGTGGAGTCCATGATGCACTGGAGTGACCCACAGAGGCTCTGGTCTAGGGTGCTGGGCCAGTCTGCCGCCCAGCTCAGGGGTAGCCTTGACTCCCCAATCTTTTTCTCTTGCTTCTCTGTGCACTCCTGGCCAGCAGGCTGGAAGAAGAGAGCTGTTATTCTCCTATGCCAGGATCTCCAAAATTTCCTGCTATTTGGATAGTCTGAGGTGACATCCTGAGAAAGCCTCGTATTTGCCTCTGCATTTTCATTCTCAGAAAGAGCCCAACAAGCCTGGGGAATGTAGGGAAGTGTCCCATTGGGCTACCGTACTTCACTCTGGTCTGAAAATGGAAGCCACCTGTCTGCTCTTCTTACCCTGTAATTTGTCCATCAGAGCATGGAGATACCTTAGCCACCAGTGTGCATTTACTGGGTGTATCCCCATTATGAGCCATGTCCTCTTCCTCTTTCCACTGATCCTCTGTATGTCTCCTTCTTGTTCCCCACTACTTGGAGTATATGGCCTTCAGCCTACATTACCCCCACCTGTCACCTGCTGGAGAGGTTGGGCTCCTGGTGCACACCCATCTCTCTGAGTCCCTGGGGACCTGTCCTTGGTGGTCTACAGCCTTGATGATTTTGGGATTCTGCTGTCCTTGCTGTTGGTACTGACTAGTATTTGCTCACCTGAAGTGAACTCTGAGCCCTGTGGTTTGTTTTGCAGATCAAGCCAGTGGTACATTGTGACATCAACGTGCCTTCCAGGTGGCAAACACAGAGCAGGACATCCCGACATATAAAGTGAGTTCAGTGTCATGAATGTCAAATCTGAGCGTGTCCCAGCTCCTCTTAGGCAGTGCTCTTCAGCTGGGCCTATTCGTCACTTCCTCTTCTACGTTCTCCCCCTTCTCCTCCTCTGTCTCTCTGACCACATACCACTGTGGTTGGCCTTCAAGTGTCCTTCTCTGAGGATGCTGTCCAGTTGGGGTGCCATGATCTGCAACAGTTTCCCTGAGGTAAAAAAGCAGTTAGAAGGGAGCTGGAGAGATGACTTAGAGGTTAAGAGCACTGGCTGCCCTTCCAGAGGTCCTGAGTTCAATTCTCAACAACCACATGGTGGCTCACAACCATCTATCATGAGATCTGGCGCCCTCTTCTGGTGTGCTGGCAGAACACTGTACACATAATAAATAAATAAATCTTACAAAAAAGAGAAGGGAATGGTTCCGTTAGGCAAGCTCTGCTTCTCCCACCATTTTCAAAGTCTCAAGGACTGTGTCTTGGATGTCCCTTGTCTTCAGCTTCTAGAAGGGAGTCATTTAGAAACACAAGTTAGGGGTTCCTATACTGCTTTTTGAAAATGCCAGGCCTCAAAAGAGCCAGGCTCTTAGCAGTGGGTGCCTTTCTGAGACCTGTAACATGCTGAGAAAGGATAAGTGCAAAGAAAAACACTAGGAATCTGGCAAGACAGCTCAGTGGGTAGAGACACTTGCCCACAGGCCTGACAACTTGAGTTCAACCCCTGGATACTATAAGGTGCCAGAAAAGAACTGACTTCTGAGTTGTCCCTTGTTCTTCACATTGGTTCTATACTCACACATTCATATGTGTTGGTGGAGGCTGCTCGGTCATTCCCAGCTGCCCAGACCTGAAATAATCACACAGAAACTATATTATTTGCGATACTGTTTGGCCAATAACTTAAGTGTATTTCTAGCTAGCTCTTACATTTTTAAATTAACCCATTTCTATTATTTTGTATTTTACCGTGAGGTTCGTGGTTTACTGGCAAGGTTCTGGGGTGGGCATCTGTCTCCTCCCTTGGCTACATGGCTTCTCCTTGACTCCTTCTACTCTCTCTTCCTCTAACTGCTTGGAATTCCCACCTTGCCCTATTCTGTGTTGCAATAGGCCCAAAGCAGCTTCTTTATTAACCAATGGTATTCCCAGCATACAGAGGGGAATCCCACATCACCTACATACTTGTTACTGAATCTGATGACCTCAGTTCCATCCTCTAGACTCACATGGTGGAAGGAGAGAATTGAGACTTCTGCAAGTTGCTCTCTAACCTTCATACTAGTTCTGTGACATGTACAAGCTCACACATGCACACATGTGTACAAACACACATGCATACACATACACTAAATGAAATTTAAAAATGTTTGAAAAGTACCAGGGCATCTCTAAAATAATAGAAGTTCCAGTGTTTTTAAGTTTTGCTGACACCATCTTTTGTAGAGAACATACTACATTCTTAGTAAATATAACTGACTTGTGAGTCCTGGTTAATGAAGACACACATCTCTGTAGCTACAGCTTGGGGCCATGGCCCATTATGCCAGTGACTCTCACAGAAGATGTGTTTCACCTCCTGATAGGAGTGCTGAGAAGTTCCACTAGATGGACCCAAATAGCCATCTAAATTCAGCATCCTTCCACCAGGGAAAAAGTTGATCATATTGGCCGGGAGAGCTTGTGACTGTGGAAGCCAGAGGAAGTTAGGGAGAGGGTCTCTGCATCTGGTGCTCTGTGTCAGGGATTCAGAGCAGGAAGGACACTGACCTCCTCCTGCAGTGGCATGGCAAGGCTGGCATGATTGTGGAGTGTGGCTTCTGTTCTGTGCAGCAAAGGCTGGAGCTCCTTGGTGGGACATAGGGGTCACCATGTAGATGGTTGTGGCCATGGAAGTGTGAAGTCACTCAGTTGGAGACTGGGGCTCAGAGGTGGGACCTGGTTCTGGTCTTAACTGTGAAACCTGAGATTCTCACTCTGAAGGGACATCCTTCACCTACGCTGCTCTGTAGCGGGGTCTCCACTCTCAGTTTAGCTTCACGTGGAGAAGTAAAGAATATGGGGTGTGGGGGGTGGGGTTCAGATAATTTTGCTTCCATTGTTTCTTAGAAGTGAGCTGGTGAAAAGTTTATAAATCCTGGGAATGGTTTCCCAGAGACTCTCTAGTCCCCATGGGAGAGTGTTTTAGGCCAAAGAGATGAGGTCATTGGAACTGGGGGGTAGCAGGTAGATGTTTTGTCTGTTGGCAAGCAAGAAAACTCAGGGGACAAAAGATGACAATTAAGACCATGCCCCAGAGCTTGGCTAGAAGCTGACTGTGGCCAACAGCATCATGTCTGCTGTGTAGCTCTCAGGGCAGCTGTTTGCCTTGGGCCAGGGCTAGCTGCCATGGCTCTTGGTGGAGCCTCAGGTTGAAAACTTCATTCAGAGGCTCTTCCGGTCTCAGCAGTCCTTCGTTTTTTGGATGTGAGACCTGGACCTGAAGTTTAACATCAGTGTATGCAATGAGTAGAAGCATCCAGAATCCCACCTGAGTTCCTTGACCAGTGTGGTCCTCTCCATTGGAAGCGGTGGTGGCATACACAAGCAGGTAGCTATGCCGACCTTAGGCTTGGAGGTATTTTGGCAGAACAAGTGTTTAGGAAACCCTTGGAAGATACAGGTGTCAGAGTGAGGCAGATGGTCTTCGCTGTTGGTCACAGGAGAGAGATATCTGTTCTTGTGGAGGAAGAGGAGGAAGAGGAGGAGGAGGAGGAGGAGGAGGCGGCGGCCAGGGAGCAGCTCCCCTAGGTCTGCATTACATCACAGGTTTTGCCGAGGCTGTGTTTGTAGTAGAAGTGAGGATAAGTGCTGGTCAAGGTAAAAGTTGATGAGTCCCAAACCATCATTTTCTCCCTTCTGCCACGAGGACTCACGCCATGTAAATGAGAGCAGAGACTCTTGAGATAGGATCGGAGGCCACCCAGGGGTCATCTGAGCAAGTCTTTCCCTGTCCAATTCCTGCCAAGTGTGAGGTTGTTACCTAGGTCATTGAGCCCCTTCATGTCTCCTTGGGAAGCTTTATAGTGATGGTGTCTCCCAAGGGAGAAGGGGAGTCACATCAGTTCCCGGGAGTTGCAGTGGGACCCAGGGTTTAGTTTTATGCTTGGAAGCCATTTGGAGTCCTCATGAATTGGGGAAGAGGCTTTGAATATACCTATCTGTCAGTTCATGAGCAATGTCTTGAGTTCTCTGTACTGTGTGCTCTACTGTGTGTGTAGTGTGTGTTCTCATGTGTGTAGGTGCATACACACATGTATGTACCAATATGTGGAGGGCCAAAGGATAGATTCTATTGCCGCATTCCATTGTTTTTGAGATAGTCTCTCACTGGCATGAAACTTGCCAAGTAAACTTGTTCCCAGGGAACTTGGCCAGCAAACCCCAGGAACCTGACTCTCTCGGATTCCCCAGGCTGGGATTATACTTGTACTCCACCACACCTGGCCTTTTCTTTTCTTTCTTTCTTTCTTTCTTTCTTTCTTTCTTTCTTTCTTTCTTTCTTTCTTTCTTTCTTTCTTTCTCTCTCTTTCTTTCTCTCTCTCTCTCTCTCTCTCTCTCTCTCTCTCTCTTTTAAATATGTGGATTCTGGTGATCAAACTGAGATTCTCATGCTTGCAAGGCAAGCACTTGCTGACTGAACCATCTTCCCAGCCTTTCCCACTTTATTTCGTATGCTTGGTATTTGTGCATGTATACATGTTCACATATGTGCAGGTGAACATGTGTACATATGTGTGCGGAGGCCAGAGATTGGCACTGAGTATCTTCTCCAGTTCTCAATCTGTTTATCTACAGAGGCAAGCTCACTCACTGAACTTCAAACATGCTGATTTTTATCCCTGCCCCTACTTTCCAAGTGTTGGGGGTATGGAGGTTGCTATGTCTTCCCAACGTTTAGAAAGGCATTAGGGACTTGGTTCTCACACTTGCTTGGCCAGTGTTTTATTCACTGAGATAACTTCTTAGGCCCTTCTCTCCCTTTAATCATACCAGTTTGCTGAGATAACAGCAGAGCTTCTAGAAGGTGTCCCGCTGGAGTCTGTAGCTGGTGATTCAGCTGCTGTTGTGAATTCTTCAAAATATACTAGGTTTCCAGTTTTGGAAGTGGGGAAGTTGAGACCCACAGAGAACAGGAAGTTCAGCTGTCTGCCTGTGCTTCAATCTGACTCCTGCTGCCCGTATGTTTTCTGAGTGTGTCAGGTCAGGGAAGACTGAGAGATGGATGGGCATGTCTACTCATGACCTCACTGTCCAGATGGGATTGAGTGGTGAGAGAAACAGTCGTGCAGTTCTAGAGTCAACTCTAGAGACCATGGCTTTGACTTTGATATTGAAGGATTTTCCTATTCAGCTCAACTTGCAACTTGAATTTGTTCTTGGGTAAAAGTGTTTGCTTTCCCAGTGGATGAGAAAGTTAAGAGGGATCCAGCCCAACGTGTGAGGTGATATTCATGGCTCTCCCCAGCACAGCAGAATGTGGCTACCTTACCATAGTGGCGAAACAGGAATAAAAATGGCCCTTGGGTTTCTTGCAGTGGTGCCCATCAACCTATTTCTGAGAAGGGAGATCCATTGGGGGAAGGATGCTTAGTTGGAAGAACTCACCTGGGATTTGGAGTCGGAAGGACTTGACTATCCACTGAGCCTCTGTGACTGGGGAAGCCACTGTCTTTCCTCAGCTGGGTCCCAGAGTTGTGGTGTTTGCTTAACTGAGTAATCGGAAAATTTGATAATACAGGCAGGAAGTATGTAGTCAATGGACAGCTTCTACCATTTCTTGCTGGCTAAAATCCGTCTAGATCCATATGCTATTTCCCATCCTCCAAGATTTAAAATTTTCCTTTCCTCTATTGCTGAAAGTATAAATGTACACAGTAGGTTGTGTGCTGATTAAGCAGTGTATTCCTCTTCTCACTGCTTTCAGAATTATGTTTTCTAAATGGTCTATATTTTACAGAGAGAGTGTGTATAGTTGTAAAAGTTACCAACAAAACAATCTTTCTCCCATCTTTCATCCCAAGTTCTCTAGTGACTTCCCTAGCAGTGACAGACAACCGCTCTGTGTCCAGGTCGTCCTGTGTGTGTGCACTGTGGGTGCCTTCACTACTCTTCATGTATAGTTGACCCGGGATATAGTTTCTTATCAGCATTTATTAGTAGGTCACGCCTAGTGAAACGGCTATAGCCTCTCGAAGTCCACGAGTCCAATCAGCATGTATTTCACCATGGTAGGATTTAATGTGTGGTTGTCTGTCACCTGTCCATGGAGGACTCCTGGAAACTGTAGGTATTTAGAAAAGGATGACTGTACAGCTCTCTAGAGCACTGGGTCCAGGTTGACAGTTGGGTCCTTGGACAACCTTGGCTCTACAAGGCATTTAGATTCCCTGAAGGTCCCTGCTCAATTTCAGAGATGATTTATCAGTCTCCCCCTTGAACTTGGAGTTCCCTAACTTAAGATTTGAAGAATATATGTATTTCTTTCCTTTACTTCAAACATTTCTAAATGTATTATTTACTTATAAAAAATGTGGGAATATAAAATTGAAGGCACAGACTCCCCAGGTATCTACTCCCTAAGAACAACCACAGGTAGTCTCCAGGCACAGAGATGCATGTGCCCTCCTTCTGAAGCTTAACACTGCTTTTAATCTATTTTAATTATTCTTTTAGAGCATTTACTATATTTGGCTGTGGACCCTTGGTGAAATGCAAATGCAAGCATGAACAGCTTTTGGGTAGCTGTGTAACTCAGTGTATTGCAATACCATGATTTATTTAACCATAGCTCCCTGAGCAGACATTTAGGCCTTTGTGTCTTTGTTTTTCTAAATAGCTACAGTGTGAGAGATATCTTCCCACATGATGTCTGGCTCTAAATTTCTGTGAGGTGGGTTTCATGGAGGGGAAGGACAGGATCTGTAGGTGTTACACTGATCCCTTCTTGCTGTGCTATCCACATTGTTCATGTTTAACTACATGGGTGGTGTGTGGATGTGCCTATTCCCAAAGGTCAGGTGATGACTTCCTATTGCAATCTCAAATTAGGGAGCTGGAGAGATGGCTCAGCTGGTACAGTACTTGTCTTGCAAGCAGACGGATCTGAGTTTGGTCCCCAGGGTCTTGCATTGGAAAAAGGTGGGCATGGTGGCCAGTGCTTGTAATTCCAGCACAGAGATAAGGAAACAGGCAGAGTGCTGGGGTTCACAGGCCACCCAACCTAACCTCCTTGGGGAGTTCCAGGCCCTGTCTCAAAAAAAAAAAGCTGGACAATGTTTATCTGAGGTTGTCCTTTATCCTCTGCTTGTATGTGCACTTGCCCACACATACAACCTAAAAAATCCAGGCAAAATATAACACGCATGTGTTAAAGCACTTTATTTTTGTTAATCTGTATTTAGAAAGATTTTTTAAAAAAATAAATTTATTCACTTATTTTACCTCCCTACTGAAGTTTCCCCTTTTTCCTCTCTTCCCATTCTCTCTCCCTACCCCCCCGCCCCCTCTATCCCCTCCTCTGTTTCTGTTCAGAAAGGGGCAGGCCTCCCATGGGTATCAACAAAGTACGCCATATCAGGTTGCAGTATGACTAAGCTCTTCCCCTTGTGTGAAGGCTGGGCAAGACCACCCATTATGAGAAATAGGTTTCCAAAAGCTTGCCAAAACGTCAGAGACAGACCTCTCCCATTCCTAGGAATCCCACAAGTATACCAAGTTATACAACTGTCACACATACGTAGAGGGTGTAGGTTGGTCCCATTCAGGCTCCTTAGCTGTTGGTTCAGACTCTGTGAGTGCCTATGAGCCCGGGTTAGCTGTCTCTATGGATTCCGCTGTATAGAAAGACTTTTGACATCAATCATTTGCAGTTGTTGGAAACGCTGTGCCTCTCCTCCCATTTCTTTTTTTTTTTTTCAAGGCAATGTTTTAAATACTGAAGAAGCTGGAGGCTGGTACTGGCTGGCTGCAAGTCTCTCTTGCCCCAGAGATTTAGTGGAGGAAGCAGATTCCGTCCATTGGGACAACACATTCAACCAGTGTTTATAGTCTCTCTGAGAAGAAAATACATTTACTACAGTCTAAGTTATTCACATTTAAGGAAAAAAAATCCAAGAGATTACAAAGAAACTTGCAAGTCAGAGTTCTACAGTTAAGCTCACAACACTGTTAAAGAAAGCAGAGGCTAAAAGAAATAAGCCTCGTACATTATGCTTTTTTTATGTGGGACAGGTTCTTTCTGTGTGGTTCAGGTTGGCCTAGAACATATTATATTCTGATCTCAGCTTCCCATGTGCTGGGATGATAAGTGTGTGCCACCACACATAGTCTACTTTACCTTAATTTAATGAAAATGATGAGCCTTTGAAACTATCTTCAAGGAGTGGTAATTCCTGGGGCGTAGCAAACGAAATAGAATCTTTGAGTTTGGAAGAAACTTTTCAGTACACCTTCCCCATATAGCAATAATGAGCTAAGCCTATTGAAGTCACATGGCTGCCTGAAGACTGGGCGTGAGGCCAGGTATTTTGTCAACTGTCAGAGGACCATGCAGCATTTCCACTGGGGGTGTCTCTAGGCTCTGTGACAAGGGATATGACTATATTTTTCATATATAATTCTCCTTTAATTTTCTAATAGGTTACTATTTTCTTTTAATTTAACCACCATAGGAAACATAGATTTTTTTTTTTGGTTGTGTGTGTTTTATTTGTTGTTTGTTTGTTTTTTCGAGACAGGGTTTCTCTGTGTAACAGTCCTAGTTCTCCTGGAACTAGCTCTTGTAGACAGGGCTGGCTTCAAACTCATGGAGATCCACCTGCCTCTGCCTCCCAAGTGCTGGGCTTAAAGGCATGCGCCACTACCTCCCAGCTGAAACATATTATTTGTAAGAAGTAGAATTTTGTCCCATTGATTTGGGTACCTTTACCTATATGGAAAGGTACTGTCTGAGCCGTGGGCAGATCTCAGTTGTTACAGTGTGGTCTTACCCGCCTGAAGCCCTGGGCTCCGTCCCTAGCAGTGTGTAAACCAGAATATGCTTGTGAACTCAGCACTCGGGAGGTGGAGGCAGGAACACCAGAAGCACAGGGTCATCCTCAGCTGCAGAGTGAGCTTGAGACCAGCCTGGGCTACATGAGACCCTGCCACGATACGATACGATACGATACGTACGATACGATACGATACGACACGATACCACTATAATAACCAGAACAGTATATTCCTAACACTCTGTTATGGCAGCAGACTTGAAGACTGTTCTGTAGGACTTGATGTCTTGTCAAGGGCTGATCAGTGCATCAGAATATTTTTGCATTTCTGTAAATACACCTATGTTTTTTTCTTTGGGTTGTCAGTGTTTTCCCCCCTCACTTTTAAGGTGGTAATGGTGCTTTTTTTTTCTTCTTATCCCTACAGTGTTTTCACAAATGGAAGATTATTTATCCCACCTATAAAAATTATTATACCCAAATTCAGCCTGTCAGATTGGAGCAGCGTGCTGGCCATCGTTGGAGAGAAAGTCTTCCCTCTGGGAGGCGTTCGGAAGTAAGGCACCCTCATGGGAAATCAGGGGTTGGAGGGTGAGAGCTGGGTGTCCCACCTTTATTCGAAGCTCGTTTCATTAATCTGTTCACCAAGTACTGAGCACTGTCCATGAGCTCTGTGCAGAGGGCACAGCGTCATAAGGAGGGGCCTCAGATGAGATGGCTCGATGGGTAAGGGGCTTGCTATGTATGCTTAGTGATCTGAGTTTGATCCCTGGAACCCCTGTGAGGGTAGAATCGGGGAACCTGACTCTGTAAAGCTGTCCTCTGGTTTCCCATATGCACCTCTCATTGTGCACACAACAACAACAACGACCATCACAAAAGAACAACAACGACCCTTGCTTCCCAGACCCCCGGCTTGGGCAGCAGCTGGAGGAGGAGGCCCGTAGAAGGTGGGGGACCACATGGGGAATCAGTCTTTAAGGCAAAACTCAGCAGATGAGTTAGGGAATTTTGCTTTTACAGGGCAAAAGGGTTCAGAATTAGCCCAGAATCTTCTGCCACCTGTACTTTTGTGACCATAAGAATACCTACTTCTTTGATACCTTTTTCTTCATCTGGAAAGTGATATTAGTGGTTTCTAAAAGTCATCATACATGCTCAGCGCTTCATCCAGTATGTAGCATGTTGTGTGTGATAGCAGAGGAGCAGTTGTGATGGAAGGTGACGTCTGGGTAGGCACAGTCATAGGAAAAGGCCATTACGTGTGGCTGCAGGAGCCATATTGCCATGGCTGTCCATGTTTGTGTTTTTGGACTGAGATGTAGGCTTCTGGTGTATGATGTTTCAGGTTTTATTGGTGCAGGTCTCTGGTCTCATCTTTGTTGGGTGGGTGTTCCATTCTTTGGTTGTTGTTGCCTGGGTCTCTCTGTCCACCCCATCACCCACCTCATAATTCTTTGTTCACTACTCTAGCTTCAAATCTGCATCTCTCCTGTTTTGTCTTCCTCCTACCCCATTTATTTCCTGATGGCAATCTTTCCCAATCATATCGGTGAGAATTCTGTCTGATCACTCTAACACTTCTGGTCCCAGAGTGACATCCCTTTGGCATGCTGTCATCTGCCCCATAAGACTGATAATGGCTTTGAGTGAGCCCTCAGGTCTCAGCATCACTATTGTACAGCTCTGTTTCTCTGACCTTAGCCTTTTGAATACTTCTTGTGCCAGTGGCTCATAGCCTCCCACCCTGGGCTTACCCTGGGCTTGCCAGTCTTTAATCAAACGTCTTCCTCGCTGGGATCATCAGGCTGTGGTGCCTCTTCTGGGGTCTTGTTACGCCCAGGACATTTCACTGACCTCTGACCTAAACACCCACAGTAGTGTTCCCTCAGCCCTCACTTGCAGAGACCTCTCACTTCCGTGTCTTATTCCCCATTGTATTTGCTCCAGCAGTATCTGGATAAACTTCAGTTGTCCCAAGACCACAGCAGGATGAGAGAAGACTCTTAGGCTTGAGTTTCCCGCAGAAGCCTCTGCTGTATCCTTGCACCTGCTCTGCCCGTGGCTCTCCTGGGCATCCTGTCCACCGCACTCTCCTGTGTTTCTTCCAGAACTGAGCCAAGGCAGCACTTCTCAGGAGGGACCCCAGGAGCAGCACCAGCAAAATCTGACACTTGCTAGAAATGAAATGCCCTGACCTTAACCTGGTCTCACGAGTGGCCTCCCAGGGATCAGATGGGCCCTGGAGGGAGGGCTAGTTCTGTGGGGGGTTCCATCTGCTCCTGGTGTCCTGCGTCCACTTTCCTTTCCTTCTTCTGGACTTGTCCTACATGGCTGCAGCAGAGGCCACAGAGGGCCATCTGTCACATCTTACTCGCAACGGCCAGCCTATTCTCTACTCCACAGAAATCTTCTTCCTTTGTCTAATGATGAACGCCCCTCCCTGAATGCAAGCTCTTTGTTAATTTTCCTTCAGCTATGTGTTTATGTGTCCTGCTGGCATTTTGCCCTCAGGGACAGGCAGACCCCTGCGTTTTGGGTTTCTATATAGGTCCCTCTGGCCACTCCAGAATGCTTAACCTGTTCCTATGTGATGGGTAGTCTGTTTCTATTCTTCAAGACAAAGTACTTTTTGTTTTTGGGAAGTCCATGGTTGAATTATATCTTCTTCCTCTTGAAACCCATGTTAGTCAGCTCTCTATTCTATAACAAAATACCCAAGGTAATCATCTTGGTATGGGAAAGGATTTGCCTCTGCTCACGGTCTCATTGGGTTCACCTCTGCTCAAGGTCTCATTGGGTTCGCCTCTGCTCATAGTCTCACTGGGTTTGCCTCTGCTCATGGTCTCATTGGGTTTGCCTCTGTTCACGGTCTCACTGGGTTTGCCTCTGCTCACAGCCTCCTTGGTTTTATTCTACAATTTTTGGCCCATTGCTCTTGGGTCTGTGATGAGGCGCCACATAATGGTGGAAGTACGTCCCTGAAGATGCTCTTAACCTTATGGGGCAGCAGAGAAGGGGTTGCAGTCCTAATACACCTCCAAGGGCCTGACTCTATTAGTGCAGCTTCTTCATACCTGCTCTACCTCCTAAAGGTCCTAAAGTAGTGCTGTGGGCTGGGAACCATGCCATCTATACGTGGATTTTCGGGAGACAGCAGACTGAGCACCTTGTACTTACCTTCATAGGCTGCTAGGATCCTTGACTCTGAGGAGCTGTCATTTCCATCTGCGTAGAACCTCGTCATTGTTTATATGTAACAGGGTGACAGTGGAGCAAATAGAATCTTTTCCTAAATTAACGAAGCAGTGAATACTTGCCAAAGAGTACTGAATGAAGTCATTGGGTCATTATAAAAAGGCCCATTATTTGCTAACAAATGCTGATTTCTTTCCAAAGTATTGTTACAACAATGTAAGCCAATTTGTATTAATTTTAGCTGCTACTAGTTAAAATTAATTGAATACCAACCAAGAGCTGATCATGTTCTCAAGATCCTCTGAGGACTTGTGCATAATGAAAAATACACTTTAATTAAAAAGCTCTAAGTGGAAAGTGTGCAGTTCAGGAAAAGTGGCTTCCACAGGCTTCCTGCCTCACTTTGCATGCTCGCTGGGGAGTGCAGCTTCTCCGCTTTGCATGCCTGCTGGGGAGTGCAGCTTCTCAGGCAAAAAGTACTCCCTGTCCTGTGCTGCCATTTGCCAAATCCTATCCCATCTTCTTTCCTGTGTTCACAGGTTATATACAATGGATGGGCATCTTTTGGACAACTCAAAGGATTTGCAAGACAATTCTTTTTATGTTGCTGCAGGACTGGAGACTTTCAAATCCATTCCTTACTGGAAGTCCCCACGGGTCCCCAGTGAGGTCCAGCAGTGAGTATAACTTTTACCTTTCCTTTAAATTAAAAAATTATCTGTCTATCCATCCACCCACTATGCATCATATCTGTCTGTCTGTCTGTCTGTCTGTCTGTCTGTCTGTCTACCTACCTACCTACCTACCTATCATTTACCTACCTATCCATTTATATATATTTTCTAGGGGGTGCATGCTATATCATTCTTGGGGAGATCAGAGGATAACTGTGGGAGTCAGTTCTTTCCTTTCACATTGTGGGCTCTAAGGATCTAACTTAGGTTGTCAGATTCAGTGTCAAATGCCTTTACCCATTGAGCCATCTCATTTAATTATGTACCTTTTTTTTGACTGTTGTTGACATTTGTCTTTTTCCTAAGCCCTTTTCAAAACATGTTGAGTTTAGATACTGATTTTATTCAGTAGTAAAACTTGATGTGATATCTATCTATCATCTATCTATAATCCACCTACCTACCTACCTACCTATTTTTATCATCTACCATCTATCTATATTATCTGTCTATCTATCTATCTATCTATATCTATCTATCATCTGCCTATCTATCTATACTTACATATTCTTTCTCTCTCTATGTATAGATATATGCTTATATAAATATGTTTACATATGTGCACACACACATATATAACTTGAACTTGGCATTTCTAAAATCAGCCATGGAGTAATACACAATCCTTGAGTGCACAGAGTCTACACAGTGGATACAGACAGCCCAGGGAAGTGCCCGCCTGAGAATGATGTCAGAGAGGCATGTCCAGCGTGTAAGCAGCTGCTGGTGAAGGCCCAGTGCCCATGAGTTAGGAAGGGGTATGGAAGCATGCAAAATGACCAGTCAGAGAAGACACATGTGGTGGGTGGCGACAGGCAGGTTTGAATCTCAGTTCTGCCACTGATCAGCTCTGAGGGGTGGAATGTCTTGGTTCCTTGCAGAGAAGCCAGCAGGTTCTTGCTTCACTGGGCAATGGTGAGAGCTACATGAACAAGTGAGAGCTATGTGAATAATCAATGCCTTGGAAAGCATCAGAACTGTTAAAATGACTGGCTCCCCACTGGGCTGAGCTCCCAAAGTCCAGTCAAAGAGTGGGAGGAGCGAGAATTTGAGCAAAGAGGTCAAGACCATGATGAGGACACCCACTGAAACAGCTGACCTGAGCTAATGAGAGCCCACCAACTCTGGCAGGACAGGGAAGGAACCAGCATAGGACCAAAACTAGACCTTCTGAATGTGGATGACAGTTGTATGGCTGGGGCAGACTTCAGGGCCACCAGGATTTATCCTTACTGCTTATACTGGCTTTTTGGAACCCATTCTCTTTGGAGGGATATCTTGCTCAATCTAGATATAGTAGGGAGGGCCTGGTCCTTCCTCAGAGCAATGTGCTTTACCCTGAGGAGTGGATGGGGGGTATAGGGGAAAGGTGGAGGGAACTGAGAGGAGGGGAGGGAGTGGGAATTGGGATTAGTATGTAAAATGAAAAAAGACAGTTTTTTTTTTTTTAAAAATAAAATGAGAAAAAAAGTGTCTGGCTCCCTCCAGCATCCTAAACCCTGTTTGCATGCTACCCTGGGACAGGCATCTCCCTAATAAATCTCTGACTTTCAAAGACCTCCTGGCCTTTGAAATGACCATGTAGGAGATGGCTGTGGTCATCGGCTAGATCTTGTGTAGAGAGTAGGACCTTTTCTAGGTCAAGGATGCTCCTGTAGTTTATAGAGACAGGGTAAGTCTGGGCTGAGCTTGAATGTACTAACTGCCTGTCTTTGTCTTTCAGGAGGTTTGGGGGCAATGATAAATACACACAAACAAAGAAGAAAGTAAGTTTTGACAGACAAGTGACCACTGTTATTGGTTCTGGTGTCTCCCGGTCTTTGAGGGCCCTGGATATCAAATAGCTTTCAGGTCACTGGGAGGAGCCAGACCAACCCATGAGAGAGGGAGGAGGAGGACAGAGCTTTTTGTGGAGCTCAGAGCCTACAAGGAGGTATGCAGAGATGTTCGTGGCATGGCATGGCAGTCTCTACATCTGGACCACATGTGCTCAGATCAGCACTCTGTGGGACTGAGCGTGGATCATCTTTTAAGTTTGAAATTTGTCTTTTAAAACGTACTTCTAGTACAAAGCAGAGGTTCTTGGGAATTCAGTGAGCCTTTCACAAGCACAGTATAGAGCTTTGGACTCATATACTGTCAATGTTGAACAGGGCACACTATAGTGTGCTGGAATGTTGCTCCCAACACCAGTTCTGCTGAGGCCTTGCTTCCTATACTTATGATACAACTCTGGCTTATGCAACACTCTTTAAAACCAGCAGGGACATTTTATTCAGTCCCTTGTCTAAAGTGAACGTTTATACATTTGGCTGAAGTTGCCTCCAAATACTTGAACTAAGATGCATAAAAAGAAAAAAATACTATTTGCAGCATGAAGATAGCTAATGATCGGGTTGGGGGACATTAAGAACCTTAAGTTTTATGAGGACCATTTTGCCATTGTCTACAGATAGTATAAAGATTGTAAAAATTAAATACCGGTTCCCCTTACTTATCTGTGGCATGGTTGAAGTTTTAAGATTTTTGTGCTTCTGAGCAGCAGCTTTTTGGTAGGCTTCAAAGTTTGTCCCAAAGAATGAGGAGTCCCTTTGTGCCATAACACCCAATCCCACCCTAGGCTGGAAAGCCAAATAACCTCTCCAGCAGTGGACTGGGGAAGGAAGTGCAGAATATCCCCTTTACCTCTTTCAGAAGGGAACAGGAGTGGTGAGACCCTTTGAGGCTTCTTGGGCTCCTGGGTTTCCTGCCTTTGTCCATCCCAAGGACCAAGGACTAAAGGTGGAGTCTATTCCTGACATCTTTTTTTCTTAATCTGCATATTAGGTGGAGCCCAAAGGCAAAGAACCTCTCAAAAATGACAGCATACCACCTAAAAGCCAGGATTCTGTTTATTATGCCAAAGAGAAAAAGAAGACAGCCCCGGGACCCTTAGTTCAAAGTGGTGCAGGTAATGGGGCAGTTCCTTTCTTACAGGCTGTGAAAAGTGCTCTCTCTCTCTCTCTCTTTCTGTATGTGTGCATATGTAGTATGTGTGGTGTGCGTAGTGTCTCTGTGTACAGTGTGTGTGTATGTATGGTATGTGTGGTGTATGTGTGTACAGTTTACATATGTTTGATGTATGGTGTATGTGTGTGTATAGATGTATGGGATGTGTGGTGTATGTATATGTATAGTGTGTATATGTATGGGATGTGTGGTGTATGTATATGTATGGGGTGTGTGGTATATGTATAGTACGTATACGTATGGGATGTGTGCTGTGTCTATGTATAGTGTGTATATGTATGGGATGTGTGGTGTATGTATATGCATAGTGTGTATATGTATGGTAAATGTGGTATATGTATAGTGTATATATGTTTGAGGTATGTGGTGTATGTGTGTATATGGTATGCATATGTAGGAGGTGTGTGGTATATGTGTAGTGTGTATATGTATGGCTTGCAAGGTGTATGTGTAATAAAGTATGTGTATGTATGGTGTGTGTCTCAGACAAAGCTTATTCTGCAAGGTGTATTCAGTTGTGGGGCAGGAGTAGGCTGCCATAAGAGCAGTAACATTTCAAAGCTGAGGGCAGGGGGAACTCTTAAACACGTCATATCTAAAGTAAATTCCATGTGAGCATGCATATGAGGACTACAGATATTCCTGCTGTAAGAACAAATATCAGTCGAGCCTGACTTTAGAAGGGAACCTCGAACATAGCGGCCATCTAGCTTGTTCCTGTGTACCCTTAGCAGAGAGATTCAGACCTGACTGTAAAATCAAGCAATTAGAATTGCTCTCACCACGCCTACTCTCATTCTTACTGCTGTGCTGTTCTCTCTGTCAGGCGCTCGCTCTCGGGTGTCTATGTCTAACGATGCTCTTCCGGAGGCGTGTCTCACTTTTCAGTCTGACAAACCCGGGGAAGGACTTGGTGCAGTGTCTAGTTATGGTGCAGACAGGAAGCAGGTGGGAGAAGTCCCGCCCACGCTGCTCTGTTGCTCTGCAGTATCTGGGCAGTTTGGGGAACCTCTGGACGTAGAGATTGCTCAAGTTTTCAAGGGGCCAGGACTTTCATGGAGATAGAAACTAGACAGACACTGTGAAAATTGGGTCCCACTGAGCTGAGGCCTCTATAGAAGCAAGAACAAAAGAAGAGAGATGAAGAAAAAGGGAGAGGGGGGAGGGGGAGAGACGAGGAGAGAGGGAAAGAAGAGAGATGGAGAAAGAGGGAGAGAAGGGAGAGAGGGAAAGAAGGGAGAGAGAGGAGAGAGGAGAGGAGAGAGAGGGAGAGAGGAGAGAAGGAGAAAGGAGAGAGGGGGGAGTGGGGAGAGATGGGTATGCAGATAATGCAGGGACCTTGTCTGGGCTTCTTTCTGTCTGATGGTATAGGAAGCTCAGGAGCTGCTGAATTGAAATTTTGATTTGCTTCAGAAAATATCAACTGGGGATCAGTTTTTCTGCTGGTTTGCAAAGATTGTCTGTTATTTTCCCTTAGAGGGTGATGTGTATAAAGCACAGACTCCTGATAAGGAGGCCCAAGAAACACTAGAAGCACTGGAAGTCAGAGAGGATCCAGAGGTGAAGGTGGAGGTGCCGGTTGACCAGGTGGGTCACAAGGGCTGGGACTGTCTTGACTCAGCTGTGTCAGCCCCTACTTCTCCTATCCCCGTCTTCAGCAGCCTCACCCCCAGCTTCTCCCTGGCCTCTAGAAGGTTCTGTTAGCTAATTGCTGTCGTATCCTTCACCGGAGCAATATCATCAGCTGGGTCCTGCCCAGTTTATTCGTCATGCTTGGAGGGAAGTGTGAGGATTAAGAAAGAGATAGATAAGAGACAATTGATGAAGTCAGGAGGGCATCTAGTAAATAGTGAGATTTGCTTCATGTTTACTTCTCATAGGCTTTATATACCCCATTCCAAAGAGGAGGGGAAAGGCAAGAGGCTTCTTTACCAAGATACAAAGAACAAAGTAATTGCCTTCTCAATATCCGAAGCATCAAGTAACCACACCCTAGGTCAAAACATCCTGTTAGTAGCCACACCTTGGGTCAAACCTGTCATCTAACCTTGAAGGAGCGAGAATAGGTGTGAACTCTCTGACCTTTAGTCAAGGTGGAATGGATCCACTTCTGTGGGCTCCCACAGCTATCGTAAGTCCTTAAGAGTCCCCATGCCAGACATTTTTATATCTGTTCCTTCCTCAGGCACTTCTGTGGAAGGGGCCAGTTAGATAACTGTCACCTGTGTGGCAATAGTATATGACTGTTTGGTTACTGTCACCTGTGTGACAATAGTGTATGACTGTTTGGTTACTGTCACCTGTGTGGCAATAGTATATGACTGGTTACTGTCACCTGTGTGGCAATAGTATATGACTGTTTGGTTACTGTCACCTGTGTGACAATAGTGTATGACTGTTTGGTTACTGTCACCTGTGTGGCAATAGTATATCACTGTTTGGTTACTGTCTCTGCTCCTGTCTAAGTTGTAAAGGCCACAGAGTGTGGGGGGCAGTATGCTTTGCTCCGGGTTGACACTCTACCTATCAGGGCTCCTGGCATGCACACTACTGTAACTGGAGGCTTCTTTCTCGCCCACCAGTTCCCAGATATCCTCTCTGAGGCTTAATATTAATTACAAACTGCTTGGCTAATGGATCAGGCTTATTACTAACTAGCTTTTACATCTGAAATTAACACATTTATATTAATATATGTATTGCCACGTGGCTGTGGCATTACCTTACATCTTGCTTTTCTGGTGACTGCTAATGTCTCCTTGACTCCTCTGTCCCTGTATCTCTGTTTGGAGTTCTCGCCTGGCTGTATTCTGCTTGGCTATTTACCAAATCAGCTTCTTTATTAATCAATGTTAATAAAACATATTCACAGCATATAAAGAGACATCCTGTATCACACTGCCATTCAGTTTCATTAGTGAGATAATGGATTGTGGATAAAATCAGTGTGGTGGAATCTCTATAAGCTTACCAACAGATGGAGGTGATTCTGAGGGTAGACAAGGAAGGGATGCACATTGGGGACCTGATGTAGTGCCCTAGGTGTGGTATCACTGTTACTGTTTCCTCCCTCTCCCTTCCCCTCCCCTTCCCTACCCTCTCATCCCCTCTAAGCTGTACATATTTTCATATGGCAATAACCATGCCATAGCCTGGATATTCTTCTGATTTGAAATCACCAAATAACTTAGTCAATTAGTTTTGATTTTAGCCACACTCAAATTTTAACACCTGGTCAGAAAGCAGCCAGATTCTGTAATGTAAGTGGCCTGTAGTCCTATTGCCTGTAGGCAGTGATTCTCAACCTGTGAGTTGTGACCCCTTTGAGGATTGAATAACCCTTTCACAGAGGTTGCATATCTGATATTCTGCATATCAGATATTTTTATATTATGATTCATAACAGTAGCAAGATTACAGTTATGAAGTAGCAACAAAAGAAGTTGGGAGTCACCACAACATGAGGAACTGTATGAAAGGGTCACAGTTTTAGGAGGGTTGAGAATCACTGCCTGTATGGTCTTTGTTCCACTCTGGAACCTCATTAGCAAGGCTTCCATTATCTGAGTTCTCCTGTGATATGGGATTTTCCTCTGTATGCTGTGGTTACCATTTATTAATAAAGAAATTTCTTTGTGCCTATGGCAGAGCTATAGGGGAACAGAGCTAGGTGGGGAAAACTAAGCTGAATGCTGGGAGAAAGAAGGCAGAGTCAGGAGAGACACCATGTAGCCGCTGCCAGGGACAAACGAGTCAGAACCTTGCTGGTAATCACAGCCATGTTGTGATACACAGATTAATAGAAATGGGTTAAATTAAGATGTAAGAGTTAGTCAATAAGAAGCTAGAGCTAATAGGCCAAGCAGTGATTTAATTAATACAGTTTCTGTGGGGTTGTTTCGAGTCTGGGCAGCAGGGAACGAACAAGCAGGCTCCTACAACACTCCTAGTGCTCTGGCTTTCCAAACTCCCTCTAGCCTGTCCCGTGAAGCTCTGCTTACGACATTCTAGGCCTACTCTAGCCTGTAGCTTCAGATCCTCCTCATTTCCCCCACAAATCAGTGGCCTATGAACCACACGGTAAGGTTTGCCACAACAACGGCCTGACTCTTTGGTGCTAATTTTCTTTACTAGTTACTTCTCTCACAGCTGTGACTAAGTAGGCAACAGGAACAATTTAGTCAAACAGTCTTTGCTGGGATGAGGTGGCCATAACATCTTATCTGCAGTCAGAAGATGTGTGCTTTGGCCATCATATTTAACCCTAAGATGTTATCTTAGGGCTGCTGTGATGAAACACCATGACCAAAAGCAAGCTGGGGAGGAGAGAATTTATTTGACTTATTTTTCTGCATTTTAGCCCATCATTGAAGGAATTCAGGACAGGGACCCAATCAGGGCAGAACCTGGAAGCAGGAGCTGATGCGGAGGCCATGGAGGGATGCTGCTTACTGGCTTGCTCCTCATGGCTTGCTCAGCTGCTTTCTTATAGAACCCACAACCGCCAGCCCAGGGATGGCACCACCCACCATGGGCTGAGCGCTCCTCTGTCAACTGCTAATTAAGAAAATGGTCTACAGCTGGATCTTACAGAGGCGTTTTCTCAATTGAGGTTCCCTTCTTTCAGATGACTCTTGTGTCATGTTGACATAAAACTATTCAGCACAGATGTCAAGTGATGAGAAATGAGAAAAATATCCATCTTCCCATGGATATAATTATATTTGTCTGTGTAACTATGTTTCTACAGTTGCAGGCTCTGGTTAGCCTAAGACAGGAACCTTTCACTCCTTCTTTGGAGAAATGTTCTTGAATTTAATCTGCACATAGTAAGTTATATTTCAAAAGATAGGAAGCTGTGCCATTCCCAGATAAGGAAGTCCTCTGGTGAGGCCTGGGAAGAGTGGGCTGATGGAAAATGTCAAGGACTGAACCTGATACCTTGATATGTGCACCTGAGTCTAAGTCATTTATAATGAGCTGAGGTGTGCTAGCACCTGTTTCTGGAGGTTGAGATGTTCAGCATTGAGACAAATTAGCGAGAGACTTTCTACTTATGGTGGAAGGCAAGGCTAAGAGAGAGACAGTGTAACCACTCTAACACCACAACAGCTTGTGCAAGGATGCTTATCACCTCCCAGAACTATCATGAGGGTGGCTGTCCACCAGGGAGGCGGAGGGGGGTGAGCACTGATGTCACTGCAGCTCAAAGTGCCACAGCAAAGGGCCAGTCTTTGCTTAGGCACCAATACAACACATCCTGACTACCCCTCCTGGGCTTATCAATCCCCCGCCCCCCAGACAGTCAGGAAAAGTCACTGACTATGGAAGGCTGAGATGATGGGGCTCATGAAGAGAAGAACAGTGCAGGCTCATGTTCCCTACAGATTGCCTATTTAGAGGACATGTAATGGAGCTTTAGGGCTTTGGGGTTTCTAGGTGTGTAGAGAAGCTCAGAGGAAGCTAAGAAAGCCCCTGCAAGTATTTGTTTTAATAAACAGATCAAAGCGTAGAGTATCCATGATGCCTGCAGAGACCTCGGTGAGATGGAAGGTTCTAGAGGCAGCACGTTCGGCTCATTGGGTGTGGTGAATATTCCTCTTCCCTCATCACCCCTCCTGCTCTCCTCAGCACACTGTCTCTGGTCTCAGGCTCGCTGGTTCTGTGGGTGGCCTCCTGAGCACACTGTCTCTGGTCTCAGGCTCGCTGGTTCCATGGGTGGCCTCAGTTGTGTGGGGTGTACTGAGGCAAGAGTGCTGTTGAGGAGAACAGAGTCTGTCTCATTTCAGTAGTGAGACGTTTTCTGAGGAACCCTTAAAAAAAGACCTCTCTTGGGCTTCTCTTCTAGTCCTCCTCGTAGCCAGGCAGAGGCACCTGAGCTCTGATAGTCACTTGTAGGTCACTTCTGGATCCCCTGAAAATTATGATGGACACTTAAAAACTAATTGCAGTTTAGTCTGTAAACAAAGAACAAGGTTGAAAAATGGCTCTGAGGTAGGCGGCTGCCATGTAGCTCATTAGCGTTTGTCTGCACTCACGTACTCTTTCACACGACAGGGAGGATGTCTGTCCTCCTGAGGCTTCTTCCCCAGGCTTTCAACAGGTACTGACCACTAAGAGCCTCTCAGGAACTGGGTGCTTTAGGTTAATAAGGTGCTGTATCCCCCACCCCCACATCCAACTTCCCCTACCCTTGGGATCCACCTCTCTGAAGTGTCAGAGCTGTAGATGAGCATGGATGTACTGGGAATTCTCATTGATCTTAATAAAAACCTGGAGTCAGACATTAGGGGTGAAAGCTGAACGATCAGAGCAGCAGCCACCAGAGTTCTTGTCTCTATACAGTCCTCAGAGTGGAGGGGGCAAGATCCTGTCTCCACAAACCCTCACACTGAATGGTGTATCCTGTCTTCTTTTGCCTTATATTCCTCTCTCTGCCCAGCCATATCCCTTCCTGTCTCTCCCTTCCTAGTGCTGGGATTAAAAGCGCGCAGCTCCAAAGCACCGAAATTAAAGGTGTGCGCCATCATCATCCAGCTCTGTTGCTCTTTTAGGCTGGATCAATCTTGGGTAGCCCAGGGTGGCCTTGAACTCACAGAGATCCATCTGCCTCTGCCTCCCGAGTGCTGGGATTAAAGGTGTGCGCCACCACTGCCTGGTCTCTATGGCTAACAAGTGGCTTAGCTCCATACTCTGATCTTCAGGCAAGCTTTACTTGTTAAAGCACAAACAAAATATCACCACACATGGACCCTATTTTGGCCTCACTGCAGGGGCAACACCTGCTGCTCCAGTAGGTGCACAGCTGGCTTTTCCAGGGAGTGGCTTCTCTTATCTTTGTTCTTTTCCCCGTCACTTCATCTGGCTTCCGCTGCTGGTTGCTATGCGTGAACTCACGTCCACACTCTGTCTGCTTAGCAGCTCTCCCTCCACATAGTGTCCTTCGCTTCCATCTGGTACCTTCAGCTCCTCATTTCCCTCAGAATATTTTCTTTTTCCAGCAAGCATCTTGCTGAACCAGCTGAACTGGCACTTGATTTTCCTTCCTCTATGGTCACTTCTTTCTAGGGTTCAGTGAAGGGTCTGGGCTGAGGTTCCTTTTCTCATTTGATATCTACATTGTCTCCTACATGTTAGGAAAAATCTGAATCTCACATCTTTGGAGTCCTATAGTCCTCTCACAGATTATTGCTGACCTTGTGTCTGCCATCAGCCAGCCTGAGGCTGAGAACACAATTGGAATTTCTACTCCCATTTCCCATGTCCCCAGATATTGATCCCTGCCTGTCTCAGGGTGTGTGTGATGCTCTGACTCATCCAGAGTTAAGGGGCATTCCCAAGACTAACCTTCCAACTGTTCCATACCCAGATTGTACCATTGTTTCCCGCTGTATGTGCCCAGAGCCAATCACTATCTCCCTGACATCACCCCTTCATATGGTGGCATCTCATGGCCAGGTCTCTGCATGCCTCCCGCTCTCTGCTCCGGGAGTGCCGTCTGAGAGCGCTGTGCTTCACCTGTAGCAAGCTTTGCAGCACTGTCCTGGCTGCTGGCATGCACTTCTGGTTCCTTTTTTGCTTATTAGTATCCTACATCCTTTTCATGTTAAGTTAAACATTGCTGGAGGCAGGCAGTCTCTCACCGGCTTCCCCTCAATGCTAAGCACCGGTTTGTCCCCCTCTGTCCTGTGTGTCTTTGTCACAGCTGTAGCTCTGTATTCAAGCACTGACAGTTTAATGAGTGTTCATCATCTCCAAATGACTCCAGCTTCTTGAGGATGTGTCTGTTTGCTCTCAAGATCTCTGGCATTTCTGACAAGAGTGTGATGCAAAGTGGCAGGTGTTTTCTCTATGTTTATTGGATGGTGATGGTCGTCACATCAGCTACCCTTTGAAATGTTTTTTCTTTAAGGTAGTTTGAACAGTCCTTAAATATAGGACTAAGATTACTTTTTTCTGAGATTGTAGGAATGTAACACCCACACCACCCTGATGAGATTGAGACACTGGACACAAACCTGCATGTCTGTACAGCCACACAGCTCCTCTCTAGCATGGTCCAGGCCAGCTGGCTGCAGCTGCTGGGTCCCCAGGACTCTTTGCTAAGGATATATCTTACCTATTGCTAGTTCGTTACCATTTTAGCTCATGTGTGCAATGTGCCCTACTTTCCCCTGCCCGTGGTGGTGGCTTTGACTCAGCCTCCAAGTTGCCATCTCTCCTTTGGGGTCAGGACAGCAGAGGGGACCTTCCCCCAGTGGGTGTCTTGTGTGATGCTATGAATGAGCAGGGTTCTGGCTAGCCTCTGAGGACATATGGTACGCATGTGTAGCTCGCTGCAGCCCTGTTAGCTTGTCTCAGGAGATGCAGCATTAAAATGCAAGTGTCCCAGTGACAGAACCTGCTCAACTCTCCCTGAGTGGGGAGCAGGTTTGGGACACTGGTTTAGTTTGATCACTGCCTCTTTCTGACACAGCAGGCCCTGAGATCTGGGAAGGACAAGAAAGCTGAGTGAGAGTACTCTGTTCTGAGGGGCTGAGGACAGCCAGACAGCAGAGGGTGCCTACGGAGCAGAGAACAGCCCTTTGACTGGGATCCCCATGTGTCCGCCAAGAGTTATGAAGGAACTACTGTTTGCTAACCAGTGGTACCTGGCATGGCTATGGAATTTTAAGTGTATTTATTGATGTATTTTTCTTTACATGAAAAGAATTTGTAGAGAGTCTTTCTAAAGATTTCTCCATTTTCTTGGTGGAACTAAAGGTAAAAAATGTAGCAAACAATTACATATTTGGAAAAAGTTCATCTCTCCCCTTCCATTTCTGTCTGTAGAACTGGTCTAGAATCGCACACTGGTTTGTGTGCTCTCTGCTTTTTTTAGAGGAGTTTGGCCCTGACTATGACTCAACTCAACCATGCATTTTCTCCCCAGGTACCAGCCGAAATTGTTAAAGAAATTGATGAGCTAGGCGGCAACAACCCTGACCTGGAAAGCGGTGTGGTGAGTGAATTTTGTTTTCCTTGTGATGGTAGGGTTCCAAGCCATCTTCTGTGATAGACTGGGCAGAACTCAGGGTTGATGGTAAGGGATCCAGGACCATAGGCTGGGCCCAGATCACAGGTGTGTTTCGACATGAAAGCACAGTGTATTTTGGGAAGTCACGTGGGTAATTGTAGTCACCCGCAAACCTATCTTAATTGTTCTTCACTGTACTTCACAGCCCAGTTGTATAAGCTTTCCTCCAGCAGGTTTTAGTGTATAGACAGGTTGGGGTGGTGAAGTACAGCTGCGTCTGTGTGGGTAGCTCCCTGTAATGAGACAGTCATCCCATACCCACCAATGGGTGCTGTGTCCATAACCCCTCTCCGGGAGGTCAGGCTTTGTGTAGCTGCCTGCGGACGACAGCTCAGGTCTGTGCAGCATACAGGGCTGTAGCTTTCTGCTTGTTTTTTTCCTGTCCAGGTTTTTTGGAAACGTCGTCTGGGGAGGCAGTGTGTTCCAGGCTCTCTTGAGTCCAGGTGGTGACTGGTCTACTTAAGATATGTACACTGGGAAAGCAAAATATACTTTCCATATATGATCATGTCACTAAGAATGGATGGTTTGGTTTGTTTTTAATATTATTTTGTCTCTAAGTGTTTTTCAAAGTAGTTTGTTTCAGAAATTTGGTCAGCCTGAGGGGAGAGTGAGATCTTGTCCCAGTCTGGCTGTTCCGACACAGTGTCCTCCATGACTGCAAATAAACACAGACTTCAGGGACAATCAGGGACAATGAGTGGGTGCTGAAGGTGCCCTATGGTCCCTGGCTCTTCACTCAGCTTGGCAAGTGGCCTTTGAAGGAAGGCGAAGGATCCACAGGACATTGGTTAGGTTTTATAAACATGCCAGAGCAGCTTGGGGATCTCAAAGAGTCGGAGAGAATGGCACCTTCGCAGAGTCCATACTTCCTCTGTCTACAACCCTGAAGGGCTTGGGTTTGGGGGTGGCTTTTAGTGAGAGGTGGTTACTGTGTGTGTTCAGTAGAACGGGGATACTTTCAAATGAAGAGCAAAAGTTAACTTTAATTTCTCGGGTGTTACAGAGTAAGGCTGTTCTGGGAATGGGACCAATAATAAAGAATGAGGATGAGGATGAAGGGTGAATAATGATGCCACAGAGCATCAAAGGGTGAGGGTGAAAGCCCTGCTTGTTCCCACAGGGATCATAAGGAGACAGGAGATGGTGCTGTTGGGTTCAAGGCAGGGCTGCACACACATTTTGAAAGCTCTCTGCACAGGTTCTTGACACCAGTTTGCCCTGTTGCACTGACTCCAGGTGGAAATCTGCACAAGCCCCTAGGAGGGGTCTCATGTATTGGTAACCTGGTACTAGCCTATGGCAGATTTAATTTCAAAGAATGATTCAAAACATCCCCTTGAAGGTGAACAATATTGTTGGAATATCTGCAGACCTAAGTGCTCATCTTTAGAGAGCTTGGCCAAGACCTAAGCTTTGGGATGGAAGGTGGCAGACAGCAGCCATTCCTACTGTTGCTAAGCACTTGGATGGTGATGTGGGGTGGCACCTGGCAGGAGGGAACATGCTGGGGCACCCTGAGTCCTTCTAATTACACTGTGTGAGCCGTGCAATGGTGCTGCCCCATCGTAGGCTCACATTGATGCCTTAAGGCATAGATGATGAGAAAAAGGGAAAACTTTATAGAAAACACAACGTGTCAACACTTCAAAACTCCATGATCTGAAATAAATGGATGGAACTCTGGATTTCAACCCAGATTCACACCAAAGTCTGAGTATTTATTCCCTGCAGCGAGCCAAACCAGCTATCCGCTTTTCTTCTCAGAATAGATATCTGCTGTCAGGTTTCACTATCTGTTTCTCAGAGGCAGGGCAGCATCAACTGCTTGGTGCTAGGTCTGAGGACATCCCGTTCTTCCAAATCTGTACCCTCTCTCTTTGCTTCCCAGCGTGCCCTTCACGAGGGTTGCCTCTGTTCTCTTTACATATTGGTATAAAACACCCCATAAACCTGAAAGCATGTGACCCCCAACTCTAGCCGTGTGTTGGAAGGTTCTTAGTGATCTAGCATTTATGTGCATTATAACAGTCAGTGATGATCCTGGGAGAGAAGCCACACTCTGCTGGCCTTTCCTGGCCAGCAGGCCACTGTGTTCCATGTCCACTTTCAATGACTCACCTGTACATTTGTTGATACTTTTATTTTTAGCGCATTTGAGACTGGCTGCATTAAGTTCCTTAGATGCGCTGTTGCTGGCCTGGCCACTGTTAAGATGGGCTGTGAAGTCCTTAAGCAGCTGAAATGGTCTCATTGCTTTATATGTCTACTAGACTAGCTTTTCTTTTTAACCTTGCTTTTTATTTAATCTTTGTGTTTCACAACATACACCTCAGTCTCATTCATTTCCCACCCCTGCTTATTTGCCCTCTGCCCTTGCAGCAAGGAGGGAAAATAATCTCATCCTGGAAGCTATAGTGTGACATAGTCACACAGTAAACCCTTTTCTCCATGTATCTTTACTTGCAAGTGTTCATTGCAAAGAGTCATTGTCCCAGACGGTCTCATATTCAATTACAAAGCATCTGTGGATACTCTGAGTTACCTATGACTAAGTCATTCATATTTAAATAGACATACAATCCCAGAATAAAATGCTAGTTACCTTGTAAAGCTGCAAGAGATATTGGTGGTATGAACAATATCTTAAAATATATTTATGATATTTGATTGTAGAATTTGTTGTATTTTTTGGTGTTAAATATATAAACTTTCGATAGTTTTTAAGCATTGAATTCAGTGACATTGCTTACATTCACGATGCTAGACACAATCTATTCCTAAGAGAGTTTCATTCACCACACAGTCCGCCCTGGAATCAGGCTCCCTCTCCTCTGGCTCCTCCAGCTCTGAGGCTCAACACTGAGCCCTGGACACGGCCTCCGCCTGAAAGAGCTTTTTTCAGATGCATTTATTAGGATGAGACCTTCCTTAGGGCTCTGCCTAGGAGTTGTGGACAAGCATGTTTATCTTGTTATTCTATGTGTAAAATAAAAATAAACGAAAAATAGAACCATGCTTCCGTGTGAGAGTTGTTCATCCTCAGGACCCTGGAATAGGCTAAGTGTGCAGTCACAGCCACCCTGACAACTTCCATGCTCAGTACTGTCTCTATTATCAAAGTGGAATGTTACCAACAGTAACACATGTGAAAAGCCCTTCTGTGATGTGAAGAATGAAATGTGTTCTTTGTCCTTTGACCTGTTGCAAATTCATGACTTTAGTTAAACTGGATGAGTACTACTGGACTCAGGGTGGACTGGAATATCCTCCAGCTCTTAAAACCCCCCTCCCCCAATTACCCTCCCTCCCTCCCTCCTTCCCTCTCTCTTCCCTCTCTCTCGTTGTTTTGTGGGTACCGTGGTGCACTTGTGGAGGTCTGAGGATAACTTGTATGAGTCAATTCTCTCCTTCCACCATGTAGACCCTGGGAATGGAACTCAGGCCATCAGGTTGGTGGAAGGTACCTTTACAGCTGAACCGTCTCACTGTCCCTGTTGTCTAGCTCCTATGGTTTGACCGTGCAGTCCCACTGATTGTAAATGATTTATGGAGAAGTATCACTTTAAAGATTTAAACTGCCTTATAATTTTGTAAAACTGGGTGTAAAGATTTTGGAAACATTAATTTCCTTTGTAGAATATAGGAGAAAGTCTGACTGGCAGGCTGAATGGTGTATGCACAGATCACATAAGACTGTGAAGACGGACTAAATTTCCCACCACTCTAGTGAGCCTTCAGGCCAGCTCTGTAGGGTGCTGTAGAAAAGCCTTCTGCTTGGAAATGCCAAACCCCACGGGACTCCCAAGGGTTTCCTGACACTGAGTTGCCAATCTTTTAATTTTTAAAGACGTGTTCCCTGCCTTAGAAATCCTATCTAAAAACCGCAGGAGCTGGAGGATTGGTGCAGAGTAAAGTGCTGACGTGCAATCATGGGGACTTGAGTTTAGATCTTCTGCACCCACAGGGACACTGAGAATGGCAGAGTGCACCCATGTCCTCTGTGAGCATGGTGCACCCGTGGCTCCAGGTGTGGAGACAGTGTGCACCCGTGTCCTCAGTGAGCGTGGTGCACACATGGGTTGAGAAATGGAGACAGTGTGCACCCGTGTCCTCAGTGAGCATGGTGCACACGTGGGTTGATGTATGGAGGTGGGCTGATCCCTGAAGCTCACTGACTAGCCAGCCTCGCCAAATAGAAGAGGCCCAGGTTTAGTGTCTTAGAAAATAAGGTTGAGAGAAATCTAGGGAAATATCTTACACTGACCCATTGGCCTTTGGTATCCACATGCATGAGCATATATGCATGCATTCCTGCATGTACCCACACAAGCATGCATTCCTGCATGTACCCGCATAAGCATGCATTCCTGTATGTACACACACAAGCATGCGTACACTACACTAAACTACACACACACACACACACACACACACACACACACACACACACACACACACACGAGACTTCAAATTTTAGGTAGTAAAATTCTCTCTCTCCAGAGGGCAAACTTTGTAATTTCTTGCTTGGGTTGTACCGCACAAGCTGTCTGTTCTGTTCTATGTCAGTCCAGCTTCCTCACCCTCGGTGGCTCCCTGCTGATTCTGCCTTCTTTCTTCCGCTCTCTAGATCCCCAGCATATCTCCCCCACGGCTCTCTAGATCCCCAGCATGTCTCCCCATGGCTCTCTAGATCCCCAGCATGTCTCCCCATGGCTCTCTAGATCCCCACCATGTCTCCCCATGGCTCTCTAGATCCCTAGAATGTCTCCCCCACGGCTCTCTAGATCCCCAGCATGTCTCCCCCATGGCTCTCTAGATCCCCAGCATGTCTTCCCATGGCTCTCTAGATCCCCAGCATGTCTCCCCATGGCTCTCTAGATCCCTAGAATGTCTCCCCATGGCTCTCTAGATCCCCAGCATGTCCCCCCCACGGCTCTCCAGCCACCATTCCTCTCCTGCCACCCCACTCTAGCCCTTACTAGAGTTATTTGTGTACCTGAACCAGAGTCTATAGATGACCTACCCAGGCTTCATTCATGTCCTTCTTATCTTTAGCTCTCTCCCCATTCCCAGGCACACAGAGGTGGTGGATCTTGAATCTGATGGGGAACTGGCAGACACTAGGAAACCCTTGAGTGGCCAGACAGCAGCATGGGCCAGTTGAAGGTGGAAAGACATAGAACTGGGCATTAGTCTCTAAATTCTGTGTGATTATCCCCAAAGACATAGTATCTTTTTAGATGAAAAACCAGATATTTTGTCTTTGAAAAAGAAAATTAGTGAAGCCAAAAGTTAACTAAAGCAAGGAAGAAAATACTTTTAATGCAAATCAAATTTCCTTAATTTACAAGAGCTCCTAAAGTCATGAACACAGTGACAGCCCAGTGAGAAACAGGCAGAGAGACAAGTGGGACACATACCGAGAAGACGAATTTCCAGGTTTTAATACACCTGTTTCAACCCTAATTAAGAAAGAATGAATAACCAATTGGGTGTTTCCCACCTTAACTCAGGTTGAAGATGTTCAGTACTTAATATTTAGATTAATGATTTGTTACAGAATATCCTTGCAAGTAGTTGACAATATTTATGTAAATATGAATGCAGAAAAGCTGTAGTACTTCTTAGAGTAGCTTGTGAATTGGTACAGCCTTTTAAAGGTTATATTTAAAAAGTTTAATGTTATGTGTATGTGTTTATCTGTGTAAGTGTTTGTGTGCAGGAGTGTAGTGCCTGTGAAGGTCAAAAGAGGGCATCAGATCCTCTGGAGCTGGAGTTGCAGAAGGTTGTGACATGGGTGCTGGGGACCAAATCCTGGTCCTCTTTAAGAATAGTAAGAATTCGTAATCCCTGAGCCATCTCTCTAGCCCCTGGGTGCAGCCTTTCAGAAGGGGAGTTTTACTTTTTATTAGAATTAAGTCTGCACACATCTTTCCTGGCTATCAAAATGATAGCTAGGGGTTACCCTCCAGTATTAATTAATAACAAATGACAGAGACAAACTAGTAATCACCCCTGGGAGCTGGCTAATTTGTGATTCTGCCGTCGGATGGAAGACCAGATGACTGTGAAAACTGTAGGTGGATCTGGACCCTATAGAAACATGGGAGCTCTCAGGTTAACTAAGCAAAACCAAACCAAAATGCAACAGAATATGGCTGTGAGGACACCCTGGGAGGACAATCCAAGGGAGAAAGACTTGGATGACTCCAGGTTTCAGAGGCTCTCAGCCTATCACAGCAGGGAAGGCACAGCATGGATGGGGAAGCAGAGAGGAGGCTGGAACCTGGGGAGTGGATAAACTTCCAAAGCCCTCCCCAAGGGAACCAGTCCTAGGACTGAGCTCCTAGACTCTAGAGCTTCCCCAGACAGCCCCACCAACTGGAGACTAAGTCTGTGGGGGAACATTTCACACTCAAACCCAATAAACATCTAATATACTGTACATAAAAAAAAGCCATTTAGAGGAGTATAATGCTGAGCGAAAAGGGAGGAGGGATCAGGAGGAACAGGGCAAGGTGGTAGCAGCCTGGGGTGGGCTTGGGACTTTGCATGAAAATCTGTGGTATTTTTGATGAGGAAAAATTCGAGCTAACTGAGGAGGTGAGAATAGACCAGGAGAGGTTAAGAATTTATTTATTTATTAAGGATTTAGTTTCTTGCAGATACTTGACCACTTGTTTTTATTTTAATACTAGGAAAAGGAAGTGGAAAGACTTTACGAAGATATTGACAGAAAGGTTTGTATTAACAAACTGTAGTTTTGTGTTTCCCATGTGGGAGACAGGATGCTCCATGGACCCTCAAATCTATCAGGTGCTTTTTAGGAATGCAAGATCCTTACCTGTCAGAAATCCTGGCCCAGTTCTTGGGGTTACACAACAAAGTCAGAGGTAAAGAATCACCCCCAGACAGGCAGATGCTGTCTGCTGCGAAGACAGAGCCTCCGGGGACCCTTCCCTTTCAGGTGTCCTATGCGGTGATCACTGCAGCTGTGCACTCTGAGGGGAGTGTCACCTTCCCTGGGTGTGCACGGAGACCCCAGACACACAGTGTTCCCACTCTTCTTCAGCTCAGCAACGCTCCATGTTAAGTATTATTGTGATTGTTAAGTGAGGATTGGTAATGACTCTTGGTTGAGTATGTATAATTTATTCTGCTTACTCTTTGGTTCACTTGGGCTGTTCATTGCTTCATAGAGAACATGGGACATGCATGGAGATATGAAGGTCCGTTATGGAATCAAGCTATCATGGGTCAGATGTGGCTCAGCCTAGAGCTGTAAGTGGGGTCCACGCTTACCAGGATGGTGGCTATGGGAACCCCAAGCTCTGCTTCCTTCTCTGTCCAGGTCTGATTGCTTAATCCAACTCCAGATTATTCATAAAACCTTCTCAGCGCGGATGTTTTCATTGTCTTAACCGATTTCTAGAGGGATCTCCAGAGTGCTGGACTGGGTGGCTCTGTGAGCTGCAGTCTCTGTGGATTATAACATGCAGACAGTCACGCTAGGCATCACTGGTGTGCCGCGCCTGCCCTTCCGTAGGCATCACTGTGGCGTGATTTTCCCCTGTGCACTTTACACTTTAATGACAGTTTTTCATGTTTACAGGCCTGAGGGTCCGTGAGACATGGACTTGAAGGTCCTGTAAAGTATGTCCTCAGTGTTTAAGACGGCGCTTGCATGATGGCCCGTAAACCATTGTTAAGCTGCACAACAAATGCTTGTGTACCCCTGCTTTAAGTCAGGCTGGTGGTCATTAACTCCCAAGTTAAAATCAGAGCGTCAGCTCTGTTATCTGTCATCCCCGCCTGGGGAACAGTGGTCAACCTTTCCAACAGGGCTGGAAAAGACAGCTGTGTACACAGCGATTCCCCATCATCATAAATGACATCTGGTTTAAATGTCAAGCTAGCCTTTGGAAAATTCATCGCTTGTCTGGCATGTGTGTTATTTGCTCTTTTAATAAGAAAAAAAAAAGCCAGTGTAATGAAAAGATTCAGCACCCAGGAGCTAGAGCCTCCTGAGTTCAAGAATAGTTTGGTCTACATAGTGAATTTCAGGGCAACCAGAGGTACATAGTGAGATACTGTCTCACAAACAAAACAACCAAACACCCCAAAAGATTCCAGATTCAGAGTAGCATCGGATGTGGGTAGTTCTACCCTTTTGAGCTTTAGTTTCTCTGTCTATGAAAGGGGGATAAGTACTACGTGATGGAGCTAGTCCACACTTCCACATGGGGGTGAATCGTGAGTAATTGATGTTTGCCACAGCCCAATCAGGAGGAAAAACAGACTAGGAAAGTGGGGTGTCAAGTGTCCAGCACCTCTGCCTATAGCCTGGTTTTCTTTCACCTGGAAGCTGTTTTTGCTTTTGCATGTGCTTCAAGATTGTCTCTATTTTTCTTCCCTCCCTCCCTCCCTCCCTTCCTCCTTCCTTCTTTCCCACCTTTCTTCCTTCCTTCCTTCCTTCCTTCCTTCCTTCCTTCCTTCCTTCCTTCCTCCCTTCCATCCTCTCTCTCTTTCTTCTTTCTCTCTCTCTCTTTCTTTCTTTGTTCCTTCCTTCCTTTCTTCCTCCCCCTCTTCCCCTTCCTCCCTCTTCTCTCTCTTTTTCCTTCTTTCTTTCTCTTTCTTTTTTAATGTGGTGTATTAAAAAAGACTGCAAGAATTTGTTTTACAAATGTGGGCTGGACTTGGAGGTAGATGCCTGTAATTCTAACATTTGGGAGGCTGAGGCAGCGAGATCTCTGCTTCCATGCCAGGATGGGCTGCATTGTGAAGCTGTTGCCTCAACAGGAAAAAAAAATAAAAAGACCAACTACCCAATCAAACACCACCCCACCCCCGAAAAAAACTGAGAAACAAAGCAAAGAAGACCTTGCTCCCTAATTCTGTGAATTAACATTGACAACACTTTCAGTGTTTTAAGTCTCATTCCTGATAAACTTTGGAATGTACTCATTTGTACTTGTTTGAGATGGGTTTGATCTTGCTAGAGAGGGTTTATTCATCTCAGAGACAGCAGTAGAGACAGATTCACAGTGGACCGTGCCTGCAGATCCGTCCCCCGGCGTCATCCATTCTGACATTTTGGGTGAGGATTATAAGGAGGCAGTTTCAGTTTTTGTATTGAACACATACTCAGTTTGATTTCTTTTTTTATAGTTAAATTCAAGAGAGAAACTGAAAAAGCAAAAAAGGAATCAGAGTTGAAAACAAATGACCCAGCTGTAAATCATGAATCTAAATGCTAGATCATTCTACTCCCAGAACTTTCTAGAACATGCCACCAACCAAACCCTGGATGGCCCTGGGCATAAAGGCTTTTGCTTTTATCGTATGATAAAAGCTGAATCCTTTCTGATATCTGAGCATCTGTGGTTGCCATAGTGACAACTTCAGGTGCAAAGAACAAAGGAGATGGAAAGATAATTGTGCATGTTTTGAAGAGACTTTAAGATCAACTACAAATAATTATGATGAAAAATAAGTGCTGCTAGCTGAAACAGAGTACCTAGCGTGAGCTT